>JACBWV010000506.1:4520808-4581597 GCA_013435795.1 Chlamydomonas sp. ICE-L
ACGCTCCCCCACACAAACACAAATAATAGCCCAACTTGCTTCTTGCAGATTGTACAATTCAGTCTTGAAGAAGGTGCCAAGCCTCCAGCAGAATGCTACACACACACACTCATACACAAGCAAATAAACCTACATACTTACGCTCACCCCACACATACACAAATAATAGCCCAACTTGCTTTTTGCAGGTTGTACAATTCAGTATTGAAGAAGGAGCCGATCCCCCAGCTGAATGCTACAAAGGAAATCTGCGTTGCTTCAGTGGATGAACGTGTGGCCTATCCAGTCTACCCCTGGACTGTACACAAATAATACACACATACACAAATAAACATACATTCTTACACTCAGCCCAACTTGCTTTTTTCAGGTTGTACAATTCAGTGCTGAAGAAGGTGCCCTACTTCCTGATGAATGCTACAAAGCCTCGAAGGAAATGTGCGTTGCTGCCTCAGACGAACATGCAGAGGTAAATTGTGAAGCTTGGTGTTTGGTACTAGTACAGACGAGAAGGCAGCTTAGTAGCGTTGCAGTTGGTCGTACCAGGGGGTTCCATGCCAAATCCTGTGGGTGTTGGGGAGTATGTAGGTGCGAGAAATAGGGTGTGGGTATGGTTTGTGTGTGTGTGGTGGTTGTGGTGGGGTCGGGTGGATGAATGCTACAAAGCCTCGAAGGAATTGTGCATTGCTTCGGCAGACGAACATGCAGAGGTAAATTGTGAAGCTTGGTTTTTGTCACACGTGCGGAAGAGACGGCAGCTAAGTCGGATTGCAGTGCTAGAGGGTTCCATGCCAACTCCTCTGAGTGTTGGGGAGAATGTAGGTGCGATAAATAGGGTGTGGGTATGGTATGTGTGTGTGTGTGGTGGGGGTGGGGGTGGGGTGGGGTGGGGGTGGGGTGTGGGGTGTGGGGGGGGTACGAGTGCGTGAAAGTGGGGGTGTGGGGAGGGAGGGAGGGGGGGGGGGTACGAGTGCGTGAAAGTGGGGGTGGGGGTGGGGGTGGGGGTGATTACCAGGCAGTACATGATATGACGAACAAGTCATATCATGACACTCCCCCCAAATGCCTGGTAATCTTCCAGTTCCAGGGATTCATAGGGTTTAAGGTTTAGGGTTTGGGACGATATAGGCAGAGGGGGAGACAAAAATGCTTTTATTCAGCGGACAAACTTTGTATATATTTATAATTCAAGTTAAAGTTCAGTTCTCAAGTTCCAAGTTCAAGTTCAAGTTCAGCGGACAAACAAGTGCCCAGCGTGCGCTTACATTTTATAAGAAGGCATTTTTAGGGCTTTGCGGAGGTAAATCAATGAATTGAAATTATTGATGAACTTTCTACTGGTATCCGATAGTGGCTTGGCTGCGGCTAAGGCTTCATCTATATCCCCAGCTACTCTTTTCTGCTCGTTCCTTTCCTCCTGCCCCCTCCCCCCCCCACCCCCCCACCCCACCCACCACCACCACCACACCACATCTCACAACTAACACTCTAACAGTCAACTAACATTCAGCTCACATCTCACCAGGGTAATCCATGACGCTCGCTATTGCGCCCTAGCAAGGTACTTCAAATGGCCAAATTGGCCAGCGCTTTAGCGCACTTGAAAACAAAAAAACTGCGCTTTGTAGTGCAAAAAGCGCAAAAATTGCTTGCAGCGCCCACAAGGGGTTGCAAAAAACTGCGCTTAAAGCGCAGAGGGGGTCAAAAAGTCAGCGCTCAAAAGTGCAAAAGTGCGCGCTTTGAATTACCCTGCGCCCTAGCGTGCAAGGATTTCCATTTTCAGTCAAAAGCGCAACCCAAAAGGAGGCAGTTGCGCTTTGGAAGCAACCTAAAATTACCAAATGTAGTACCCTGAATCTCACAACCAACAGTCGACAAACATTCAACTAATATCTCATCACTGACAATACGTACAGGGGCGGGGGAGTGGACAACTAACATTCAACAAACATTCAACTAACATTTCATCACTGACAATACGCATAGGGGGGGGGGGGGGGGGGGGGGGGAAATAACATTCAATAAAAAATAAAACTAACTAACATCTCGCCACTGACACTACAGGGGGGGAGGGAGGGAGGGAGGGGAGGGGGGGGGACAGCAAACTGTCAACAAACAGTCAACCAACATCTCGCCACTGATAATACAGGGGGGGGGGGGGGGGGGGGGGGGGGGGGGGGGGGGGGGGGACAAACATTCAACTAACATCTCACCACAGACACTACAAGGGGGGGGGGGGGGGGGGGACAAACATGCAACAAACATTCAGCTAACATCTCACCACTGACAATACAGGGGGGGGTGGACAACTAACATTCAACAAACATTCAACTACCTTCTCACCACTGACAATACAGGGGGGGGGGGGGGGGGGGGACAACATTCAACAAACATTCAACTAACATCTCACCACTGACAATACAGGGGGGGGGGGGCAAACATTCAACAAACATTCAACTCCTGGGGTGAAAGTCCTTTCACAAAACCGCCCTCAGTCCTTCATACCGCACCTTCCTACACCCCCAAACCCTTCCTTCATACCGCCCTAAAAAAAAACGCCACTGACAATATAGGGGGGGAGTGGACAGTGTTACTTTTAACAAACATTCAACTAACATCTCACCACTGACAATACAGGGGGGGAGTGGACAGTGTTACTTTTAACAAACATTCATCTAACATCTCGCCACTGACAATACAGGGGGGGAGTGGGCAGTGTTACTTTTACGGCATTGGAGGAGGCGACTGTGATGCAGACCAGTTCCAACAGTACTACGCTGAGAAGCGGGACGAGTTTTGTGAGGGTATTGCCAGTGGTGTTGTGGTCGTCCTAAGTGGTTCCCGTCATTAAATTGAAGCACAAAGTTCTGCCAAGGAAATCCCAAGTGCGCCTACCCATGTGTAGAAGTGGCAATGCCATTCGATCTGAATCCCCGATGTGAGGGTGTCGCTGGTTTGTGTCAGGGAGACCCACGCCCTGGGGTAAACTGCCTTTCACAACTACGGGGGGGGGGGGGGGGGGGGGGGGGGGATTGCAGATGTACTGTTGCCTGTAGACAGAAGTTCTTGCTATGAATTGCTTTGTATCGGTTGCCAACAGTGCTTGATATGGATTCACAAGCCTCTCGCTTGGCATGTTTCGGTTTAAATGATTTGCACTGCGCATGGCTGGACATACGAAGGCATAGGGACAAACAGAATGCGCATTGTGTCTGACACAGAATGAGAAATACATAATGTGAGATACAGAATGTGAAATGAATGCGCATGGTGTCTGACACAGAATGAGAAATACAATGCGCGTGGTGTCATACAGAATGAGAATTGAATTGAGTTGGAAGATTGCTAGTAATGGCATACCAAACGATTGGTAATGTATCTGAGAACGGATAATTGACAATTGATGTTACCATACAGGGTGGTTACGTGGAAAAAGCTGTTCAAAAAACAAGAAGTCGAAATATGTAACCATGTCTGACGGTGCCTATAGCTAGCTCCGGCTTATGCTATGGTGTCCTTAACTTCACGTCCTGTGAGTAACTGTATTACACGGATGTAACAATTTCAATAACCATGCCTGAGCCTCGAGTAATCGAGTCCTTGCCGCCCTGCCTTAAGTCCGGTAGGGGGAGGCTAGACCGGACTCATCCAGCCCGGGGGTGGGGGTTTAGGGTTCAGGTTTTAGGGGTAATCGGGTTTCCGGCTGGAAAAGTTCGGTCTTGCTCCCCCCCTCCATTGATTCCCCGCTTCACCTAGAGGAGCCACCACAAGTCCACAACTTTATGTGAGGGAGGGGCTAGAGGGGGGGGGGGGGGGGGGGGGGGGGGCTGAGTTCGGCCCTGATCTGCTGGTGGAGATTGGTCAAATTAACTGTCTCCGAACGGGGCTCAGGTCCAAAATAGGGGTCTGAGCGGCCGAAGGCCGGTCTTTTTAATGTTCGGGCCCGAATTAACATAAGTATCATAGAAACTAAACCATTTCGACGTTTCTTCAACTACCGGTTACTTGCCTCATAATTTGACCCTAACATGGCCCTGATTTTTAACCTTGTCAGCCCTTCACTAGCATTCACTTGGACCTTACTTTTCCCTTACATGGACCCTATGTGGCCCTGCGTTGAGCTCTTAATCAGATTTTAATAATACCTTACATGTACTTGCTGGATTTACCTCACTGGATTTAGCGTTGCATTGAGCGCTGAATGACCTTAATTTGACCTAGAAGTAGCCAAATCGCAGCCCTGAAGTGATCTTTGTCAGCCCTTGGTCTTTAACGGGCCCTTACATGGAGCTATTGTGGCCTTGCATTGAGCTCTTAATCAAACCATAACCAGACCTTGCAGGCACCTAATTTAGCGTTGAATTGAACACTGAATGAACCTAATTATCCGTGTAAATGCCCCCAATTACCAGGCAATACACACATTCAATATATTGGGTATTACTCGCATATGCGTATTGGTCCACCCATACGCCTATATTGCGTTGTAGGACTGATTTTGACCCAGAAGTATGGATATCCCGGCGCAGGGGATAATTAGAGGTGGAAGACGGGGAGCAGCCCAGAGGTGGCTGAAAAATCGCAGATGCAACATCGAAGAGTCCGTTGGGTCGCAGGATGCAACGTGAGGAGTGAACTTGAGTAAAGGAAAACGAGGATAGCCGACAAAGAAAGAGATTCGTCTAACAAATAATTACACATTCCTGGTTGTGTGATAAATACCCTGATAAAAAACAAATGTGCGAAGTAATAACTCAACATTCAAATACCTGTGAAAACCAGGGAAAACACGCTCAGTCAAACTCTGACAAAATGAAGTATTATTTGAATTTGTTAACACACATACCCCAGCTAAAGTCCCCTCTGGAGTGTGCGTGTTGACACGCAGGCATGTACACGTTGAAGTACTGTATTGTACTGAACATGTGGAACTACACTGCTGCGTCTAAGATTTTCTCTCCAGCTGCAAGCAGAAGCTTCTAGGCAGCTCCCTGGGTCAGCCACCAGGCCCCAAAATTTCAACAGCACTCAGTTATATTTCCAGTATATAGTGCTCGGTTCGATCATTGCAATACCAGAAACTAAGATCATAAACAGGTGTTCAACTGCTCCGGGCTATTCCCTAGAACATCGCTAAGCAAAATTGCACACATAAGTGTGCAAATCACTCTATGTACAGCAGCTTCTAGGCAGCCCCCTAGCTCGCTTGAACATGCCTGAGTGGCTAGAAGGCTGGCTTAGGGAGTTGCCTAGAAGCTGCTGCACACCATCCATAATGAATCCAATGCAATCCCAACGGTAATCCAAACTGAAAGTCATGCTAGCAGTTAGGACGCCGCTGGAAACTTCACCGAACCTGAAAGTCAAGCTAGCAGTTAGGACGCTGCTGGAAACTTAACCGAAACTGAAAGTCATGCTAGCAGTTAGGACACTGCTGGAAACTTCACCGAAACTGAAAGTCATGCTAGCAGTTAGGACGCTGCTGGAAACTTAACCAAAACTGAAAGCCATGCTAGCAGTTAGGACGCTGCTGGAAACTTCACCGAAACTGAAAGTCATGCTAGCAGTTAGGACGCTGCTGGAAACTTAACCGAAACTGAAAGTCATGCTAGCAGTTAGGATGCTGCTGGAAACTTCACCGAAACTGAAAGTCATGCTAGCAGTTAGGACGCTGCTGGAAACTTAACCGAAACTGAAAGTCATGCTAGCAGTTAGGACGCTGCTGGAAACTTAACCGAAACTGAAAGTCATGCTAGCAGTTAGGACGCTGCTGGAAACTTCACCGAAACTGAAAGTCATGCTAGCAGTTAGGACGCTGCTGGAAACTTAACCGAAACTGAAAGCCATGCTAGCAGTTAGGATGCTGCTGGAAACTTAACCGAAACTGAAAGTCATGCTAGCAGTTAGGACGCTGCTGGAAACTTAACCGAAACTGAAAGTCATGCTTGCAGTTAGGACGCTGCTGGAAACGTAAACGCCATGCATTGCAGCTTCTAGGCAGCTCTTGTAACCTGACTGAAAACCCAAGCCAATTCAGTATGCAGCCATGTGTTAATACAAACATGGAAATGTTGGAATGTTGAAAAGTGTGAAAACAAATATGAAAATTGTTACGCCTTGCCTTGGGGTGTGAGTTTGAGGGAACCTTTCCGTTTGCTTGCAATGGGGAATGGTTACTGTGGCTCTTGCAGACTGCTACAGCGCCTGAGCTCCGACTACTTCACGTGCGCGCGTAGGATAGATCTCAGCCTCTTCTAAGGGTAATACAAATTCAAATTTGTATAGCCCCCCCTGCACCCCTTACCCCAAAGGCAGCAGGACGGAAATCATGAATCTAGCCACGGGTTTGAACCCCCAACCTACAAATCAAAGCTGGTACAACTGCACCAACCAAGCCTGAGCTGGATGTATGTGAGATATAAATAGTGGGTCTTTAAAGCCACCCGGAGTGCACCAGTCCATATTCCAAATGAGAGCGGAATGTGAGTGTGCACTGCCAGTGTGATACAATCGTACATAATGGTTCTTCAAACACCACCTGGAGTGCACTAGTTCACATTCCATGTGAGAGCGGAATATGAGTGTACACTGCCAGTGTGATACAATCGTGCATAATGGTTCTTCAAAAACCACATGGAGTGCACCAGTCCACATTCCATGATAGAGCGGAATGTGAGTGTGCCCTGCCAATGTGATATAGATAGTGTAATGGCAATGGTTAGGTGCCAGGTACATCAGGGTTTTAGGGTTTGGGGTTTAGTGGGTAATCATTTGGTACAAGTCCCAAATGATTAATGAAGGCAGAGGCCTTCATTTATCATTTGGGACAGCAGCTACAATGAGTTCCTGCCATGACTAATGAAGGTACTGCCCCTGCCGCTACTCTGCTGAGTTTCTGCCATAACTGCTGAAGGTAAAAGCCCTCCGGCATCTAACCTACTGTGTTGACCTGGAGCGCGCAAGTCCACATTCCATGATAGAGCGGAATGTGAGTGTGCCCTGCCAATGTGATATAGATAGTGTCGTGGCAATGGTTAGGTGCCACGTGCGTTAGGGTTGTAGGGTTTAGTTGGTAGTCATTTGGTTTCAGTCCCAAGTGGTTAGGGCTATAAAGCTCCCTATCGTACAATGTATACTGATTTTCCATTAAAGTGTACGTGATCAAAATCGTACGACATGTCACAATAAATCGCAGGATATTAAGAATATCGTACAATATTGACACCCCTACAAATGATTAGGGATCGGCATATCATATGATGTTGGCCAAAGGTGAGTATGATATCACATGATATCATACAAATTGCATCATATATTCATATGATATTGACATATTGTATTTAGATGGTTAGTTTGGCTTAGTCAGACTGCCGACATCATATGATATCATATGATGCCATGATGTCATATGATATCATATTGGCGTTCCCTACAAATGATTAATGAGGTTAGAGGCCTACAGCAGCTACAGTGAGTTCCCGCCATGACTAATGAAGGTACTACCCCTGCCACTACACTACTGAGTTTCTGCCATGGATAAGCAGAGTATTCCCCCTTGCAGGAACTTTGCTGAGTTCCAGCCATAACTAACAATGATAAAAGCCCTTCAGCATCTATCGTACAATGATGAGGTTAAAGACTATTAATAAAGTTAGTGCCCTACAGCAGCTACAGTGAGTTCCTTCCATGACTTTAAAAGGTTCTGCTCTTGCCGCTACTCTGATGAGTTTCTGCCATACCTAGTGTAGGTACTGCCCCTGCAGGTACACCGATGAGTTTCTGCCATGGATAAGCAAGGTATTGCCCCTGCAGGTACTCTGATGAGTTTCTATGACTATGGACTGCAGCTAATGCACATCGATGGAAATGTCAGACATGGCACCTTTTATACCATCGCTGGAAATGCCGAACATGGCATCCAACATACCCTTGCTGGAAATGCATGGCATCCCACATACTGTCGCTGGAAACGTCCTACGTACCAAAGCTGGAAATATCATACATAGCATCAACAGAAGATCCATGATGTTGAGAACTGGGAACAGTTTGGAAATAGCTGGAAGACATCATGGCTCCAGGGCCTCCAGCCACCCCTTGCCCAAGGCTCCCTAGCCCAAAGCTCTCTAGCCCAAAGATCACATAGGATAATGGGTCTATTTCACAGGGGTACCTTGCAAGGCCCGGAAAAGTCGCTCGATCTTTAGGATGGTCGACATTGTCAGCTTCGGCTGCGTTGCCTTCTTAGAAGATGCCTGGGAAAGTCGCTAGATCTTTAGGAGGGTCCACGTTGTCAGCTTCGGCGGCGTTGTCTCCTTGGAGGAGGCCCTTGCTGGCCGCAAGCGCTTTAGGAGGGTCGACATTGTCAACTTCAGCGACGTTGTCCTGTTGGAAGAGGCCTTTATTGGCCGCAAGGGCTGTAGGGGGGTCGACGTTGTCAACTGTAACTCCAACAAACGCGCTGTCCAGGATGTTGCCCTTGTCAAGGAAGGCCGCAGGAGATGCGATGGGGCGTTGGGCAAAACCAGGAGAGGATTGAGCGACGGGATCAACTGCCACTGGGGAAAAGGCAGCGTTGTCGTCCGTGGACGAAGCAAGGAGGGCGGACGCATCAGAACGGGCTTCAGGAAATTGCACGGGATCATTGACGAGAGCAGTCTTGTTGTTGGATTGTCTAATAATCCCCAGGGACTCGAAGGCATCCGGATGGGGGTTCATATCACCGTTAGGCAGCATGAGAGGAGTCGATCCAGAACTGCATGGTAGCGAACAGGCCTCGACGAGATTTTCGACAGTTTTTGGAGCAGGGCAGCACCCTTGGAGATTTGGAGCATCACGCGTCCCACTTTCCGAACTTCTAGAGTCACCTTGCAGCAACGCCGGGCTAGCGCCTAAGACGGCGGCCTGTTGTGATAGGGAAAAAGCGTTGCCCTCGAACCGAGATTTATTAGCACTCTTGATGCGAAGGACTCTCAAACTGGCGGCGAAAGCTGTGGATACGAAGCGTTTATGGGTCGCATCCTCCTGGGCTTTAGGTGAGGGAGCGCACCCTCCTATGGGTGCGCAGGCGCAAAGCATTTTCAGCAGAGACATGACAACAAGAAGTAATAGCAAGTCTTCGTCTCAAGCTGTTACTTGTTACTTGTTACCAACTACCGCGGTAGTTACCGCAACACGTCAGTTCAGGTTCTACCGGCCAGGTTCCCGCACGGAAATATGTCCAGACCCGTCAAGACCTGGTAGGACCGGGTAGGACAGCAGTGTCACAGCCTCGTCACGCCTACCTGTCCTGGGGAAGGGGAACCTAATAGGGGGAGGTGGACCTCATCAGGAGAATTGTGCTTGGGGAGGCTTTTTGAGGGGAATGTAATGAGTGACCGACCAGGCATCACAATGCCCGGCAACAGCTCGGCAAACCAGATACTCTCGCAGCGTGTGGCAGGGGCGGGCAGGCTTGAAACTCTGTTTGAAAATTCGCCGTAGTAGCGACAAGAATATTTACGAGATATTTCGAACCGAGCCCAGATAATTTGAACCTGGCTCGACGAGACGAGTACGAATCTGCAACCGTTGGAATCGGCAGCCATATCCTGGGCCCTTAAATTATACCAGGGGTGTCTCATATGATATATCACCCACAATCACAATAACATGGGCTCGGCACCCCTGGAAAACCTAACCGTTCACCCTAGCTAGTATAATAGTATGCGCAGTGCTAGCGCGACAGAGCGGAATATCTTCATATCTAAGAAGATATCTTCCTGGTCCCTCCCTCCCTTCGTCTCCCCATAGATATCTTCTCCTCGCAACCTTGTCTCCCCGCAACCAACCTTGTGTCCCACCCTTGTCATTGTTAAGCAATAGCATGCATTTTCCTCCACTCCCGCCGTTAAAATAGCCAAGCATTAATCTGACTCCGCTGCAGCACTCGCTCGTCAACCTGAAGAAGTCCTGGAAGGGCGGCATGAAGCCCTGGGCTGCGTCAGTGAGCAGGTTCGCGACCAGATCTCAAGGTCGCTGTTGAGTCAATGAACTCCCGTGAATGAGGTGATGATGCACCCAGCCCAGCATCTGGTTTGCCCACTTGCCGTCGTTGCGATCCACCCCGAACAGTCGCAAGGCAGTGATTAAATGATGAGCAAGAATCTCACCAACATCAGCTCAAGTTAACTCGACACCATCGATGATTAGTTCCATAGCTGCAGCTTTCAAAATTCGCGCAGTGAATGTTAATTTTCGAACAAGGAGTAGGAAGATATTCCGCTGTCGCGCTGGCATTGAGCCTAACATCTAAGGTGGACGGTTAAGTTTTCCAGGGGTACCGAGCCCATGTGATGTGAGTTTGCCTTGGTATATATGCGTTAATGTTTCGATTTGTATTTTTATTACATGGCACCACATGGCACAACAAACCGAAAAATGGCTCAAACATTTTTTTTTAATTGAATATATTTAAGCTGGAAGGCTATAATCGGCATACAACTTGTTGTTCAGGCCAATTGGATTTGAAAAATCGCCATCATCTGCTAGGAACTTCTAGATATTCCTTTTGCCAAGATACGGTATACAGTCAAATTGAAAGCAAGGTTGTGCAGTAAAACCTGAAGTTAGCTAGTGGTAAAACATAATACTCTCAACTTTTGAACACTAAGACAATTGGGAATCATAGCCCAATCACTACTTCAGGGAGTTCTTTAGCATCCCGTATTCAACAGGATAAAGGCAAATGTATTTTAAATCCTAACAACCCTGGTAAACAGATAGCGATTCAAGCACTGTTTTTCCGCTACGCGAAGTAGCTTATAGGCAGCTCCCCTGGCTTGCCATTCAGTCAGTCGGATATATTCCTCCTTTTTCATTATAAACCAGCCATTCAAATTGACAGCGATCCTTTAATTGTAGACGATTTCAACATCTCCTCCAACAAGCGCTGCCTCATGTATTCCATCTGCATAGCAATAAAGCAAGTTGTTAAGAAATAAATTGTGCAGCCGGGGGAACAGAGGTTCAAAATGGATCTCCTTCGGTGGTTTATGTACGTCTATCAGAATTTTCATTTTCTAGGCCGCTCTCCTATCTGGCTATTCAGGTTGAACTTAAAAATGGTAACATGGCACCACCCAGCAGTTTAGCTGCTCGAAGTCTTCGGCAATCACATAATTACTTGGGAAAATACCTGACTATTTAGCCAAACCTAACGCAACCTAGGGCACCTTTAAGCTGACAATCAATTATACAGAACTGCCAAAATATCCAGGTGTAGCATAGTCGCTGGCTGAAGGGGCTGCCTAGAAGCTGCTCAGAAAAGCAAAAATAAAATCCCTAACCGACGCCAGGCAGTATGGTATGACAGAAACGGCTATACTTAACAAGGCATTTGCTAGTCCTTGCGCTCGGAGGCTCAGGAAAGATAGATACACCTTGAAGGAGCATTGCTGGAACAGTGGAACCTACCAATCTGGTCAAAGAAGGGCAGCTTCCCCTCCATGCATGATATCTTGACCTGAACGGAACGGTTTATACCGGTAGGAAATTACTGAGCACTAAAGTAGTAGCATGTAGACTAGCTTTAGCTAAGCCACACTGCTAAGCACTGACAAGATGCTTTCAAGTAAACCCTAATACTGTTGTAGACCGGATTATATACCGGCTACTGAGTTGCTCAGAGAAGCCAGTGTGTAGTCACTGCCTTGCTCTGCACTATGCCCGTGTCTGTATGATCATGTGCACAGCCGTGCAGTACTATTGTACTGTCACCGGCTACTATATGAAGTCTGCAAGGGCGGCTTCTAGCAATCAATTCCTTACTGTAACTATATCAGTAGCTACTATCTCTCCGTGTCTGCAGTCTCACACTCTTCAAGATACTAAAAATCTCCTTCTTCCAAACCCTTGTTCAGTTTGTCTAGCTTCATGCGATGGAAAGGAGTTTTCTATGGACGCGCGCCATCAACCAGGAAGCCTCATACCTGTGTATTCATCTGAATTGTCAATCCTCGTGTCGGAAGCAACACCTCATGAGAGCCAGGGTTGGAGCCCCCCCTCCCCCACCCCCACCCCCACCACACACACACACACACCTGAGCAGACCCTCAGGCTCCAGAATACAATTTGAGTCAATTAAACCAAGATAATCATGGTGATAATGATAGATAGACAGATAAGTAACGCCTCCAGTCATTTTCATAGCTGGGTGATCTCCTTCAAGGGCGCGAACTACTGAGCGCCCAAGAAAGTTGTGAACGTACTAAAAACTTGATAGTTTTGTCCCAACTTGATATTTAATATTTTGGTTGTATAGTTGGAAAGGCCTTGACGAGATAATGCACATGTCTCCCCTTTAAATATGCAATACTACCTGGGTGTCCATATATGAGGCATCAAGAGGAGGGGGGGGGGGGGGGGGGGGGGGGGGCAGCTAGGGCCAGATCTGGTTACACGTTTTGGCGTGTCTCTAGTCCAGTTTAGAACCAACCGTGATTGGGATTTTTTTGCAGGACGGTTGACAACCTCGTGGTGAAGTATAACAAACAAGTCCTACGCAGCGTCGCAAGCGACGCAGAAAATTGGCGGAGTGTACTGGCAACAGAACGAAAGGTGGCACGATGGAGCTGACCGAAGCGAGTTAGTTATGCAACAGTTGGCTGACGTGTCAGGCTTCAATTTTTTTTCTGGTCGGACAAATGGGTAAACATGGGGGCTCCCGCCCCCTTGAAGAGGGGGCTCCGCCCAAAATGTCCCGATCAAGGTTGGTTGTCACCTTCAAAATACGGTATTGGCCTTTTTATGGCTAAAAAAGGCTGAAATAGGGCAAATAGTACATATTTTCTCATTTTCCCATGTATAAATTGTATTCTCGACTTGTATACACGTAGCGGTATTGCCACAATGCCCAACGTTGGCAATACATTTGAAAGGTCCGTATTTAGATTACAGACTATTGCAAGGCAGACATCACATCGTACATTTTGCCCCTGAATAGCCCCAAATGTGTACAAATTTGATGCTTTATAAGTCGTTCACAAGTTTGAAACACAAGCCCTATTGCATGTCACTAGTTTGCACCTTCCCAGCATATTAAATCCAGGTGTGTTTGGTGTAGAAGTTTAGAAGGTCACCCAAAAGGGGTGCTTTTTTTGTTCTTGATAAGTAGAGACTGCAGACTCAATCGTTACATCAGTTATAGAAGAGAGAGAGAGAAAGTCACACTGAGGCGGTATTATAGTATTATACTAGAGCAGGCTGTAGTGCACAGTACTGCTAGGTGGCAGGAAACTCGGGACCGGTTAGTGACCGGCCCGCTCTTTGCCTACTCAGGTAGAGACGTATAAGTCATCTACAACATCCCCCCTGATGATTCAAGGTATTCTTGGGATCAGGAATTCCTGGAATTAACTGAGAGGCATAAGGAAATATATGAAGATAGAAAAGAGAAATAAAGACTGAGATGTAATCTCCTTGAG
Organism: Chlamydomonas sp. ICE-L; assembly: GCA_013435795.1. NCBI lineage: Eukaryota > Viridiplantae > Chlorophyta > Chlorophyceae > Chlamydomonadales > Chlamydomonadaceae > Chlamydomonas > Chlamydomonas sp. ICE-L. Next base: position 4,534,269 of record JACBWV010000506.1, read on the forward strand.
TCAAGGACTAAGATAATAAATTACTCAGGTCAGGACTTGGGGAAAGGGGGTCCCTGCAGGGTCACATGGTCAATGGATCACTATAGGTAATGATAACGCCTGGTGGGGCGTGGTGTTAAGGGAGCCCGTCGTACGCGGGTGGGGAGCGGTCTCCTACCTCAACTGGACATACAAGCTACCATTGCGGTTGACGAGGATCACTATAGGTATCAGGTGATGAAACTGCAGGGAGGATGCAGAGTCAATTTATATTGCTGATCAGTGAGGATGCTTCAGCAAATCTAGGGGACACTGGCCTGCAGGGAAGCTGCATGGTTACTAGGTTTGCAGGGAAGCTGCATAGGAGGTCTAGACTGCTGAGCTATGGAGAAGCTGCAGAGTAACTTGAAAAGAAGCTGCAGGGAAGCTGCAGGGATACTATGCTAGGGGTTTAAACTACTGGGAAGCTGCAGGGAAGCTGCATGGAAGCTTAAGGGGAAGCTGCAGGAGGCTGGCAGAGTCTGCCTTGATACGAGAGGTTGCATGATCTGAGAAGGAAGGCTTAGTAGACAAGATGTCTGTGCTAGTCCCCCCATAATTTGGGAGTGAAGGCTTTGTACTGAAAAGCTAAATTAGAATCAGGCAGACATTTTGTTGTCAGCTGGAAGATATCTAGAAGGTAAAAACTTGAACTGCATGTGGGTCATCAGTACATGGGTCAGTACATGGGGCAGAACATGAATTAATTCCTAGTTATTTAACAGGTGCTGGGAATCATGGCAACTAAGGGCCATGGCAGGGGTATCCATCCTGGGTCAACTGCTTTGTGACCCTATCCATGAAGTTGGCAAAGAACCTGGCCCTTGAAGGCAGGGCTGGTGGGAACAGTTGGATCAGGATGTAATCCATAGGTGTCCAGTCCATGCTCAGGTTGTTGATGCAGATCACATGGCCTCCAGGATGTGCACAGCTCTGGGGGTGCATGAGCATGGCAGGGTAAAGGTCCAGGACTATGTAGTGGGCATGGGCCATGGCAGCTTGGAAACATATGGCCCACTGTAGTGTGACTCTGTTGGCTCTGGACACTCATGGCAAGGCAATGACAAGTTGTTGTAGCCTCCTGGTGTGTTTGATGAGGGGTGCACACACTGTGGATGGGTCAGAATGCATGTCTCTGCCTGGGTGCTGAAGGAGCTCATCTTGCAGGAGATTGGGGAAGTTTTGGGTGGAGGTCTTCAATGATCCAGCTCAGGCGTTTTCTCAGAGCATAGTTGATGAGTGGGGCAGTGGGATGGAGATTGAGCCTTTCAAGGCTGACTGCAAACCTGGAACGCGAGTCCCCACAGTGGTTAGTGAACTTGACAGTGGGGAGTAAATCAGGGGGCACATTTGAGTTGATCTCACCGAAAGGGACATCCCCCCCTGGTACGGGGTTGTCAGACTGCATCCACTCAGGGAATGCTAGGAAAGTGTGACCATGAGACAGGGAGTATGGTAGGTCTGGGTGGAACAGCCCACTTCCATCTGGTGACCCATCAAAATTCTCATACACTGTTCTGAACTGGTACCGCAGAGCATCTAGTGCACGTCTGCCTTCTGCTTGGTCAGCTGCAGGGTCTGGTGATGTGTCGTCAGTGATGCCATAGGGCACCTGTAGGAAGGTGGTCGTAGGGGGTGGCTCTGGGGTGTCTTGTGGCGTGTTTTGGAGGAGTGAAAGGGTTCTGTGAGAAGCAGGAGCATATCGTTGGTGCCACAAGTGGGAACTGGGAGGGGAAGTGGAAGGGGAAGGGGGAGGGAGAAGGGAAGTGGGAGGGGGAGGGGGAGGAGGAGGTGGGGAAGGAGTAGGGGGATGAGGTAGGGAAGGAGAAGGGGGGTGAGGAGGGATATGCGAGAGCATCATGATGAGGCAGGCCGGTGAGGATGGCACTTGTGTAGATCTCCAGTACTCTTGTCCTCTAGTAGTGTGATGTACATTTGCTAAAATGTCATGGGGAGGTCTGAGTCACTGGGCAGGGCTGAGCATGCTGAAGATGGTCTGAGGACCTTGGTCATGTATAGTCCATGTTGCTTGGGGCATGACAGGATGTCCTTGGAGTTGGAGGTTCTGTTGGATGTGAAGGTTGCAGCCTGCCTTGTGAAACCTGTGGTTAGGTGTGGTGCCCTTCTGAGGGCAGCAGAGACACTGAGGATGTTACATGTGGTCTTGGGGGTTGCCAGCAGGACGTCATTCTGGCAGCATGTCCATATCCACCACAGTTGTAGTAGGTCATGGTGGAATCATCTCTGTAGGCGCCGGCAGCCAACTCCAGTTGTGTGGGGGCACCTGTGATGGATGACCCAGGAAGAGATGTGACCTGGGCATACTGCATGAGTGCTGCAGATAAACCCAAGAATTAAGTGATGTGCAGGGTGTGGTATGACTGCACAAATCCAGCGAGCTCAGGCCTGAGTAGTGGGTTTCAGACCCTTGATGAGGATAGTGTGGAAGGTCTCCCTGGACATGTTGGAGACACCTGCTGCACTGGTAGGGATCTGGGAATACATTTATTGGCATCTGACAAGGTAGGAAGTGAGGCCCTCCTCCATGCCAATAGTGGCACCATACAGGGCTGTGAAGGAGGCGAACTCTTGGTCTCCAGCTACAGCACCATACTGTCGTCTGAGGAATCTGATGCCTTTAGTGGCCATGTCAGTGGTCGTGAGGAGTGCTGTCTGGATGGGTTTTAGGACAGGGAGTGGAGGACAATCATGAATGCCTGGTAGTTCTGCTGGCAGGTAATCCTAGAAGGAGAAACAATAGCTACCAGAGATTCATTTTCATTTTGAGGATCAAGGCGTGTACCAGCGACAATAGGGTACTCACTGCCTGTTGCTGGCTCTTCGTTAGGGGCAGCGTCGAGCTCGGCATCGACGCCGATGAAGAAGCATCCCGGCGTCGACTTGATCTGGAATATGAGAACTCGGCAGTGCTTAGCAACGCCTTGGCCACCACTGTAGATGGGCAGTCTAGAGTGTTGCTTGGGGGTGTACATGGCGAGGGATGCGATGTGCGGGAGATGATACGGGCGGGAGTAAGAATTTAGTTGCAGTGTTTCGGAGTTGGGGAATGGGGATTTGGAGGGGTCGGTAACAAGTTTTTTTTTTTTTGGTAGTAGTAGCAGGGGAGGGGCGGGGGTGGCACCACGAAGGGTGAGCCGAATGAATCCAGCGGAATGAAGGGAGTGATGAAAGTAGGCAGGCAAAGCGAACTACAGTTCGGTGGCTGGGGTGTCACCTTCCAGCAGCATGGCAGGAGCTATTACGCATAAGCTGGTGCACAATCTTCTCACAATGTATGGGAGATTGTACTGACTCCGTGTGTTCTGGTGGAGAGCGAGGCAGATGAAGATCTCCCCTCACGTCGTTGAATACGGTGCGGGCGATACTCGAGCAGCAGCAAGCGGGAACTTAATCAACGGCGAGTGGGCGAGCAAATCAGCAGCGGCAAAGGGGACTGGTCCAAAACTCCAAATCGTGGATGCAACGGTCAGTTATCTTGAACGCTCGGATGAAAGCGCATAACCTTTGGTTCTTGATAATGCTGAGTGCAGACTCAATCGTTACGTCAGTTAAAGAAGAGAGAGAGAAAGTCGCACTGAGGCGGTATTATACTAGAGCAGGCTGTAGTGCATAGTACTGCTAGGCGGCAGGAAACTCGGGACCGGGTAGTGACCGGCCCGCTCTTTGCCTACTCAGGTAGAGACGTATAAGTCATCTACAACAGATTTGGCCTGCACAAGTACCATACCAAGCCATTGTCAGCCCTTACATACAGGCTGGGACACAGACCCGCAGGAGTCGCAATGAGGGGCAGAAATGCGCAGTTTCTGACAATTAAATTTAGGCAATGTTACTGCTAGCTCCGGCTTACGCAGTGGTGTCCTTAATTTCACGTCCTGTGAGTGACTGCATTACACGGATGTAACAATTTCAATTTAGGCAATGTGATGCGTGGAACAATTTGAAGGCAATTGATCGATTCCCTGGCTCAATCTGTGCTTTGTGGAGCTCGCTGCAGTCGTTTACATGCGAACGTGTACCCTCAGTACTTTTGCGTAGCTTTCGCCATAGGCCATGGCAGAAAGTTAGACTACGATGTAAGCTCCTGAAGTCCGGAATTTGGTTTGCTTTTACTTTTCAAGGAGACATCAGAAATTGAAGTTTTTTGGTTCACGCAGGTTCACTGAAGAGAAGTTGGTTCTTCTTAATCCCGAGCGCCGCAGGCAGAAAAGAACGAAAATCTGATCTTTATTTCTTCAATTCCCTCAGCCAAACTGTTCTATATTATTATATATGTGTGCAATTTAGCTTTCCGGAGCGTTATGTCTTTAGCACTGACACAGGGAAGGGACTAGGGTGTGTGCTTACAATCGTGATAGCTTGTCAAGCGACAAGGAAAGGATAAGAAGGGAAAGGGCGACAGTACCTCAGGGTACTGCCGCCGGTAGGTGCCGGCCCTAACGGGCGGAGGCACTACTATGGAAGCTTCCAGGCGGAAGGCCTGGCGCCCTAAGACACTCTAGCTGAGCCGGGAGAACAGGTCTATAACATCCCCCCCAATTCCTGGTATTCTTGATATATAAGAATCCCTGGAATTAGGAGGTTCTAGGGAAGGGAGGCTAGAGTGAAAATAAATATCTGGTGCATAAGGAAGCACATGGGCATAGGCTTCAGACTGGCCAGTATTTATCAGTGAGTGGTGCTTGGCTTGTAAGGCATGTGCAAGTACACTCAGAAGAGAACAGGGGCCAATGGCAGTACAGATCATCTATTGTCTATTATCAAATAGGACTGGATTCCAGCTATGGGGCTGCCAGGAAGGTGCAGCCAATGTTCGGGCAAAAGGGGGCTGGATGGCAATCTGTGTATTTAGCCATATGAGGTAAACAACTTTAAAGGTAGACGTCCCCCGCTAGGTCATAACTATCAGTCTGTATGAAGGACATTATGAGGTACTTCCATTATCATCTATAAAGTGTAGCTTGGTCTGGTGGTTAGATAGTAACCATTCTAGAGGAACCTATGTGGTATAGTCTATATCAGTCTAGGAGCACAAGTCTGGATATTCCCCCCTATGATAAGAGATTTATCATTCAAGAGATCTTGTGCCAGTGCCAAATTATGCTGGGTCTGCTGGGTCCTGTGCTTGGTTGCCTGGGATGTATGGCACTTGGTAGAAGCCATCTTGCTTTAGCCTCTTGGTGATGCACTGGTGGAAGTCATCCCACAGATCAGGAGTAGGAAGTGGGTGGAACTCAGGTGGGAATTAGTTGAGGATGAAGTAGTCTTGGTGGTTCCAGGGGAGGATGATCTTATCAACATAGATGAGAAAGGGACTTGGTTCATTATCAACTCTGATCTGGTGGGATTGCAGGAGTATGCCAGGCTGTCTGTGAGTTGCAATGGAGTATGCATTAACAAGGGCAGCCTGGAGGCAGATGGTCCACTTGAGTTGGTCCTTTATGTGTGGGGAGCAGGTGTCATACTGGTGGACTAGAGTGGCCAAGCTTTTTGTGTGCAGATGAAGGGGGGAAATGATGGTGGCTGGGTGTTTGGGCATGTCTGATGTTGACCAGATGGCATTGGGTAGGGATCTGATGTTTGGGTATAGTGTAAAAAATGCTGTGATGAGTTGGTACATGGGAACTCTGAACATGTTGACCAGGAGATGAGGTGGTACTGTGGTGGGTTGGCATATCTTTTCCAGGATGGTGATGAGTTCACCTAGCTAGTGGGTAGTGTCCTGGGTGGGTTCCTACTAGGGATTTGAAACTGAGCCTACATGCATTGCTTTTGTTAGGGATGTCATCAGGTTCAAAGTCGTTTGGTGAAGTAGGGGGGGGTGGGTGGAAGTCTGTGATGCCAACAGGTGTGTATATGGTTGGTGTATTGCTGTTGGGTGGAAGTGGTTGGTTGGGTTGTACTGGATGCTAGTTGTGGGGAAAGGATTCATTGTTGGTATGGAGAGCAATGATGACACTGTGGTACATGTGGGTCAAGGTGGCATGCATTTTAGTCAGATGGCCAAGAATTTTGGTTGCATCTGCATTTTGCTTCTTAGTTGCTGACCTGGTTTTCTTAGTAGGGACAGTTGGTGGGGCAGGAAGGATGGGGGGGCTAGTGAAGCCAGCTGCTTTGCAACATTCTGCCCATGTTGAGGGCAGATCCTGGACTGTTGGCCAGTCTAGGGGCTCAGCTGGAAATCCTGGTGGTGCATGCAGAATTTTGTTGGATTCAGTGAGTGTTGCAGGAGTAGTGAGGCGGTCCAAAAAACCTTGAATGAAACCGTTGAGATCTTCCTCAGTTGGGGTCTGTGGGTGGGGGATAGGGATTGGTACTTTGGGTGCTCTAAAGGCAAGGTTGGTGGTTGGGCTATCACAGACAGTTGAGGTATGGCCATATCCTCCACAATTCCAGCATGTAACAGGATTGTGGGTTGTTCTGTCTAGTGAGCGTCTTTTCCTTTGGGTTAGGCGGAGCAAGGATTCATGGGATAGGCAGGGTTGGTAGTGGTTCAGGGTCAGAGACAGAAGGAGGAGGAGGGGGAGGGAGAAGAGGAGGAGGTGGGGGTGGAGATGGAGGAGGAGGAGGTGGGAAGGCAGTGAAACGTTGCTTCCACTTTGACTTTCCTGCTGGAGCCAAATGATGGACCATGGTGTAGGGCTCAAGGTACCATGGGTCATTAGATAGGGAGGTCATTGTCTGGGTGGTCAAACGGTGATGGCTGGTACAGGCTTGTGGTGTAGAGGCCACTAGCTGATGATACTGAGCACTCCAGGCCAGTGGTGTAGCAGACAATGCCGTCTCCATGCTGGTAGGGCAGTTCAATCTGTGCAGTACAACAGTCAGTGTGGATGTGTATGTCATCATCATAGGTCATGATGGCAGGGGCACTGATGAGGTTGAAGGAGTTAGACACGGGCACAAGGAGGACGTCTAGGAGTGTCCCCACAAGTCCTATACCCTGAAGTACAGCCGTGCCAGAATAGGAGCAGATAACTGGTGTTGAGGAGTCTGGTGGAATGACTGACACTGGGGGGTTGAGGGGTGTTACCCTAATGAGGCAATCAGCATTTGAGGTCATGTGGTAGATGGTGTCTGTAGTTAAACACCAATGGCCGTGGAAACAAGAAGATAGGTCACTGGAGGGGGTCTCATGAGTGGAGGGGCACTTTCCTAGCTCAGAGTCAGTGGTATCAGATTTCTCACCGGTGGTGTCTTCATCTCCAGAGTTGTCTCCAAAGTCGTGAGGTGGAGATTCCAGTGTGGGAGTCATTTGGCAGGGGTTTGGGCAGGTTGAATCCTGATGCCCATATCCTCCTCAGTTTGCACAGGTTGTGCTTGTAGGGTCGACTGGGGTTGATGAAAAGCATTGCTTTCCATAGTGTCCTCTGCCATTGCAGTTGATGCAGACCTCTGTCAGCTTGTTCTTGTGAGGCTCAAGTGACGGGCTGCTTGGTCTCTGGCAGCTGGTACACTGACCCTCGTGGTGCTCGGCTCCGCCACAGTTTGCGCAGTTGTGGATTTGCGATGCATATGGGGAGAGGTTTGGACAGTAAGAGGCAGTGTGTCCAAACCCTGTGCATATGGTGCATTTAGGAGAAACTGGTGACCACAGACCCTGCTGGGGATTCTGACGTCTGTTGGCGGGTAATACTTGGGCATCAATCTGGACATTGATCCCAAATGCACTGAGCATAGGGATGGCCCTGCTCACCAGATCCGCAGCTACTGCTGCATCTTGGAAAGCTCTGATGTCGGATGGCTCCCCCCGTCAGAGGTTGGCGAAGATGGTTCAGTAGATGCGTTGTTATCAGACGAGGATGCAGGTGGCTGATGAACAGGGGTAGATGGGGGGACAGCATCATCCTGGGCAGAGGCTGGGTAGATGTCGCAGATAGGTGGATTTAGAATTGTGAATGAGTCGTAGTAGGGGTTTACGCCTTTTGTGACGGTCGGCATTAAGTAGAACCCCTGGCCCCAATCTTGCCGAATATAGCGCAAAGCTCTGGCTGCGTTGTTAGTACGCGCGTCTATGATAGCAGCAAGGGGTGGGGTGCAGTTTTGCAGAATATGGTTCATAGCCATGTAGTTGGATACAGGTGTGATTCTGCTGTTCCTGGGGTAGTGATAGCCATTTGAGGGTTCATCAATGGGCTGATAGTCTAGATCGGCGTCGATAACTGAGAAAACTGACGATCTGATGAGCATAGGTGCTACAACGTTCGTACACCAGTTGACGAATGCATCGTAACCACCCTTACCATCATATGGCGCTTGGAGCATTGCGGCGGCTTGGCTTGAGGTAGGGGAGGTGCGAAGGTGACGAATGTGGCGCGAGAGAGCAGGGGAGATTGAGTTGGAAGAACTGGATATTCTTGAGGATGTAGTGGACGGGAAGATCAGGGAAAGGAAGGGAGGGAGGGGGGGGGGGGGGGGGGGGGGGGGGGGGGGGGGGGGGGGGGGCAGGAGATTTGGCTTGCGGGGCAGGAGAGATTAGGGGATGGCAGGATTAGGGAGAGGGGACGATGGGTTGACGCAGTGGGGTGGTTGGTGTTGCGGGGGCAACGTACTGGCGGTCCAGCGGGGTCTTGGGTAGACTGATGGGGGCTGGTGTCCAGCGGGGTTCCTAGCAATCAGAGAAGATTCTGCAACTGAGATCCTTTTCCTTCGGTTGTTGCGGCGGCAACTGTAGAAGGCACTGCAGGTGCGCGGGAGCTCGGGATCTACGGACAGGGTAACAGGCTTGATGCGCTCAAGTCTGTTGCAGTGGAACACGTTGCGGCGTTGATGAGCGATAACCTTTAGCTTTCCGGAGCGTTATGTCTTTAGCACTGACACAGGGAAGGGACTAGGGTGTGTGCTTACAATCGTGATAGCTTGTCAAGCGACAAGGAAAGGATAAGAAGGGAAAAGGCGACAGTACCTCAGGGTACTGCCGCCGGTAGGTGCCGGCCCTAACGGGCGGAGGCACTACTATGGAAGCTTCCAGGCGGAAGGCCTGGCGCCCTAAGACACTCTAGCTGAGCCGGGAGAACCGGTCTATAACATGCAAGAGGAGAAAGTAATGCGCTCAGTACAATCCGCCTAAATGCCGCAGCGCACCTTCTTGAGCAGTTCAGAGAGCAGAAGCTGCAGTGCTAGTGGTGGCAGTGGTGGCCAGGTGGTGGCCGCTTCCGAATCTCCTACTCCTCACCCCTCGGCAGGTCACTCTCCTACTCCGGTCGGACCCGCCAGGAGAACAAAACTTTGGCCCGGGCCGGCCTGGGCCCCCCGCGCCCTCCGCGCCCCCCCCCCCCCCCCCCCCCCCTCCGCCCCCCCGCCCCGCCCCCGGACCCCATTCATTGGCATGTGATGTGACGGGATTTGAAAATTGGGTGCGCAGCTTGAGTTTGAGTTCCACTTGGCTTGGCTCCGTTTCCCCCCTGAACCTGTGAACCCTCAACTCCTTCAACACTTCGCCGTTTAAACAAGTCTGACCAACAGGCGATTCAAATAACTTTCCATCGGAGACTTCCCCTCCCGACCCGCTCAAAATGAACCCCACCGAAGTCGACATGCTTGTCAAGCCCTTGACTATCAAGGTAACGAGCTTTCCACTGGAAGATTATGATGCCGCGAGCGTGTTTTCATTAGTTTCCTCCCTGTGCTGCGAGTCTTCTTTGTTGACGGGTTCCTGAATATTTGAGCTCAATTCGAACGCAAACTGATCGCTGCTGCTCCTGCTCCTGGTCTGACTCATACCCCGATTCACCAGCTGTTGCTGCTGTCGCTCGTCTTTGCCTCCTCACGGTTTGCAAACGCGCTGCGCACACTTCAACTCGAGCAAGAATTTGCAATTCACTAGAGAGTGACGCAGGGGAACTCGAACCGAAACCTTCGCGATTTTCTCGAGCCACCTTTTCCCTCACCCTCACAACTTCAAACTTCAGCAATCACCGACCTGTCCGCACATCGGTACACCGAGACACTGTAAAGACATACCTCCGCGACTCTGCAGCATAGTCCTTAACACCATTCGCATAATTATCCAGCCGTGGCCAAGAGTTGCGAGCGGGTATGGAGTGGCTTAGAAGGGATTTGGGGAATTCTGGGCACCTCGTCGTTCATTGTCCAGGGTGGGCTCAGCCCGAAGCTTATACATCACCACGAACCAGCGCCGTTTATAAGGCCAGTCTCCAACTCACCCCCAATTCACCCCCAATTCATTTGAAAAATAACAGAATGGTCGCGTGTTGCTCCAGCCAACTCCAGGCTGGTCACCATCTTCCAAGTCCCCCACCGCCATACTCACCTTAATTTTAAAGTCTCGAGCTCATGCTGATACCCACCCTACTTGGCCCCATGTCGCTGTTTCCAGGAGCTGCGCATCCAGACGCGCGCTCGCGGTCTGTCCCCTGGTGGTGGCATCGAGCAGTTGCGGGAGCGATTGGCTGAGCACATGAACTCCAGCAAAGACTTCTCGTAAGTTCCCTCCATGTGTGGCGCTGTCCGGTTTCGGTATTGTTTTGTTGTCTGTCGTTTTGTTTTTTGTTACATTATCCTCCTGTCCTTTCTGCTGTGCAATTCTGAGGTTGGTTTGATCACCCGATCTATGAGCTATTAAGTGAATTGAATTGTTGACTGGGTTTTCAGCCATCTCTGGGCTGATCAACGTCTTCCAATTCCACGTCACCCCTTGCGATACCCTAGGGGGACCTGGAAGCTCTCTAAGCGGACTTCGTTATGTCAGCCTTACTGCCCCTGAAACCCTGCAGCCACCCAGCCATCAGCCAGGCGACTCGCCATCCAAGCTGCTTGATTCTGACCCTCCGAAATACTTCGTATCTCTGGGATAACTCGCGAGCTCGAAGTTTTCCGACCTCGATTTTACTCCACTGCTACTGATGACGACCATGAAAGTTGCATTATCTTGGCGCCTGTTCGATGGAAATTGTGGTGGAGCTGATTCCCTGAGGGATGCATCTATTTCTGTTGATTGTGAGGTCTTATTCGTAGCCAATGCAGATATATTAAATTGAATCACAAGCGTATCATGCTCAAATCAGTTGCATGCTCTTGCATGATGCGGTTACTGTGGGATCAGTCCATGCACATGAATGGCACTGAATCATCGCCTTGTCAAGCTAAAGCAGGGCCATGCTCTACATCGGTGATTTTCTTTCCAGCTATTATCAGCAGCTTCTAGGCAGCTCCCCTGACTAGTGCACCTTGAAGCTGGCACAATCAGCAGTCCAGAACTGCTGACGTAGTTCAATATAGCCCAAAGGCTGGCCCGGGGAGCTGTCTAGAAGCTGCTGATGAAGATGAAAAGAAGAGCCCTGTACTGCTAGGTCTACTAGACACTCTGCTAGACTTGCTTGATACTTTCCCCACTACATTTGATCACGATACACCACGCATCACATACTTCTGAAAACATGATCCCCACCTCACAGTCTGAAGAACGAGGATGGATCCGACGTCACTGTTGTCAATGTCACTGCTGGTAGCAGTACAGCCTGTCAGGTTGAGGGCAGCTTGAAGAATAACTACGTTCGTGGTCAGGGCCAGAATGTGGGCAACTTCATGACTGACCGTAACAGCTCTAGGGTGCTTGCCCCCCCAGGAGGAGCCACCCAGGTGGGTGGCAAACATATCCTCCCCTACGTACCCCCCTTACCCCCCCGCCCCTCCCCCCCCCCCCCCCCCCCACACACACACTGATCCCCTATCCTACCCCACCTATACACGCCACACCTTCCCATATACTACCACTTACTCCATCAAGCTTAGTAACAGCAATTTTGATAATATTGTATTGTTGTTTGATGCACCATGTGACCATGCATTGTTGTTTTCATTGATCCCTTGTATTTATTGATCATTCATTCAGAAAATGGGTGAGCAATGAATACACCAAGGGATGAATGGATTGTGTTTGTATGTTTTTTCGCCTTTTTAGGGGTAGCCCTTTCCTGTCTTGCTGTGTCTGCCCAAAAAAATGTGTTTCAAATGATGTGGCCTGAAGGGCTTCTTACATATCTGTTATACACACCTGTAATCCAGCAGGATGCCTCATACCTTTGGTATGGCTGAATACCAGTATTTGTTGAGGAATATAAACTCACTGCCGCCCATGTCTCGTTGTCCCAAGACCCAATACCGCCCACTCCTCACTGCCGCCCAATTCTCCATTTCTCGCTGTCCCTTGACTGGCTACCGCCCATGTCCCCTTGTCTAGCTGTCTCACTGCCGCCCATGTCTCACTGCCCCCCCACCCCCATGTCTCGCTGTCCCATGACTCTCTACCGCCCATGCCCCCTTGTCTAGCTGTCTCACTGCCGACTATCTCATAACATGCCGCAGATTTCCTTCGGTGATTACAAGCAGCCTTCTTCTGCCCCAGCTCCTGCAGCAGCTAGCGTGAGTGGTTTCTATCTATGTTTGTCCTCCACTCCGGCTGGTCACCTGCATTGCCATTCTGCCTTTTTGTTTATGTGTATATGAACATCCACCTGAGAGCAGTACCTATAAGGCCGGTGTCTGCTGGTGCCCTACACTTGCAGACAATACACCCAGGGGACACTTTCTAGAAGGCCGTTGTCTGTTGGTGAGCCGGTACCCTACGCCTGCAGACAGTACAACCAGGCCTTACTGCTACGAGCACCTGCTTTGTTTATCCGCTTGTTGCACCGCCTTATCTTGCTTGCAACCTGACGACCAAATATATTAAAGCCCACAGGAGCACCTCAGGAACCACTCATATTCTGTAGGCTCGCACTGCACTGAACACCGTGTATTGTTCTGCCTGGGCTAATGTATATGGAACACCAATCAGATATCATATCATCAGATGCCTCCATCATGCCTTCAGACGCCTTAATCAATCATGCCTCTGGGCGCCCTAATCAATCGTCTATTCCACACAGGCCCCCAAGCCAGCTCCAGGTGCCACTGAACACGTAATTTCTCTCACTCCCTCAAATCGCCTCGTCAATCATCCATTAGCCTTATCATCAGTACGCCAATCATATCAGTACGCCAATTATTATCATCAGTACGCCAATCGTATCAGGACGCCAATCACTATCATCAATACGCCAATCATTATCATCAGCTGGCCAATCGTATCAGGACGCCAATAGTATCATCAGCATGTCAATCGTCCATTATCCTTATCATCAGTATCCGTGCCTCACAGGTCCCCAAGCCAATTGAAGCTCTCCCTGCTGGTGCCCCGGCTGAGAAGCCGGTGAATGGAGAGGCCATCTCCGGAGGAAACCAGTACGGCAACAACTACAGCAGGCCCACTGGCCAGAATGTCGGCAACTTCATGACTGATCGCAACAGCTCCAGGGTGCTCGCACCCCCAGGTGGACAATCCCAGGTGGGTGGTAACCCTGGTCTGTGCATGGAATGAATGACTGGACACCCATTGCCCCTTCTACCAACTCTCTCAACAGTGTTCCACCCCTGGAACCCTGTCACACTGTGGCCGTCCCTCCCAAATCTCACCTGCTTTTTACCTTACCTATCTCCAAATTGTCCACTTCCTTGCGCCAGGCACCACTACCTGACATTACACTTGCTGTTAATAAACATACATGCCTGCATATCAGCTTTTTATATATGGCAGAATTCGCTTTCTTATACCAGTATAAATGTGCCACTCTCTTGTATCAACCGGGCACCCAAATGCTATGATAACCGCAAAATAAAATTATTACTTTTACAAGAACTGGGCCACAGTTGAAAGATTGTTTGGGGTTCAGTGCATCAGTGCTTAATCTCATCAGCCCCTTGAAGTCCATATTTGGCTGCCCCTGGATTGTAACAAACAAACTGGGCACATCCGTAGCTTTTCCTTCCGGAAAGGGGGTCTTCTGGTAGCAATCAGGGATTTGGCGTCTTTCAAGGTTGGGCTCCTAGTAGCGATTTTGGTGGGCGGCCCTGTGGGTCGGGGGGTGGAGCCGAGCTTTGAGTCTCATGGTGACGGAAGATTTGGCCAGAACAGGGTCCCAGGTAGTAATCGCTACCCGAAGCGGGAAAAACAGCTCTGCACCCATCGCTCACTGTATGAACCTGCTCAAGATTATGACACCTGAACCATCCCTCCAACCTGTCTGCACCTCCTGAACCATGTCTCCATCCCTCCAACCTGCCTGCAGATCACCTTTGGATAAGGGATTTCGCTCGGAATAAACGTCGCAGGTCTGCATGTGTTGGTTTGATAAGGTTCTACCCTTGCCCAAAACGAAGCTTGTCAGAACAAGCAAGTATTGGTGCCTTGTTTTTATTACATGGTTTAGCCTTAATTGTCTGATGGTTTATCATCAGACCTTAACTGTCTGACTAACCAAGACCTGGCTGATAACTGTCCATGGGCCGGGTAAACATGTGATGGGTAGCATAAACACTGCTACATTACCACCTTGGCCCCTTTGCCCCCCCCCCCCCCCCCCTTAGCATGATATTTCTGTTAGCTGTTTTGTTTGCGTGTATGTACTTTTGGCTTAGCGTGTTCCTTGATCAATGTTCTCATTTGTTCCTATAGTGAACCACTGTGTGTAAAGAACTTGAATTTGTTCACATGTCTCCAGCCTATATGGCTGCTCGCCGCTTGGGCAGTAACATAACCTAAGCAAAGCATTCTGAAGCATCACGAAACATCGTCCTTCAAAGAAATCAAGCATATGTTATACAGGGCAGCCGCACTCAGGGTTGAAATACCGGTCGGCAGAGGTTATTGTCAGTAACTTTCTGCGAGCCAGCAAATGGTCCGCTCGCCGTCCTGAAATTTTATGTGGATAATTGGTCCTTACACTGGCGCACATAATGGCACCCTCAGAATTCCCTAACAAGGACTGTGAGAAAGGCGAAATACTCAGCCATTCACCCATCCATAATTGTACTTGGAAAAAGCTTCAAGCAGCAATTGGCTGCTTGTTGTCATCGGCAGAATAAAATCATCTCCCATCCTTACCATCCATTCTCACTCATTGACCCACGCACCTGTGCACCCATACACCCCCCGCGGGTCTTCAGTGGTGCTAATGAACTGCCCTTGTCAACACAATCTCATTAGTGGTCTCAGAATGCCATTTTAAGGTATGGCTAAAATGATATCAAACAAAGTGAGGAGGGCTGACCCCCCCCCCCCCCCTTTCATGAGAATGTGTTAAAGAAATAAGAGATTAAGAGACACGACTTGAAATTATTTATGGATTCAGGGTATTTACCCGTTGGCGCACACTTGAACTTGAACTATGGCGTACACAATGGCATCCTCAACATCCCCCAAAACAGGGATTGCGTGAATTAAAAATACCGACCCATTCACCCATCCATACCAACTTACCAACCATCCACCCCCCGGGGTCTTAAGTGGTGCGAAAGAACTGCCCCTGTCAACACAATCTCAATGGTGGTCTCAGAATGTCATTTGGAGGTCGGAGTATCAAAGTAAAGATAGAAAAAAAACATTGGAGGGCTGATCCCCCCCCACCCCCCCCACCCCACCACCACCACCCCAACAAATGAGGCGCTCAGATTGACCTGGAAATTGCTCAAAACATCGCCATGAGCCATGCCATTCTAGCCCCATTCTCAGAATAAATCGATCGACATTAGTAAAATGTTGGAGACACCTCCTGAGTCCTGACATAACCAAGGTTGTAGCACATTACCCAAGGTTGTGAAGCCATCTTCACGTGAGATGTAAAAAATAAAAGGCACGTACAGGCTGCACAGTGGTACACCTCTTACATCCTAGTGCATGGTGAGGACCCCAGTTCTGCTGCCTGAGACGCAGCCAATTGTGTAGCCTGCGTCCTGCGACGCAACGACCCTTCCTTCTGGTCAACGGACCCTCCCAAAGCAACGTACCCTTCGACGTTGCGTCTGCGACGGAGGACGCAGCGTCCTGAACATCCCTGGGTGGGTGACTGATGACAGGGTGGGGGGCGCTGGACAGGCCAGCAGTACAACTGCTTCTGCCCAGCGTTCCCGATTTCGTCGAAGCAGGGCAATTTTAAGCGGAGTGCCGAAGCGCAGCGTTCTTATAAAGTTGCAGCAATGTCCGACGATGAGAAGGACCTGTTCGGATCCGACTCTGAATCTGATGAGCAGCCTGCGCGCAAAGCGAATGCTGCGGATGATGCAAATTTAGACGATGATATGGAAGATGACGATGTCGGAGAGAAGCCGAGGAGCAAGAGTCAGAAACGAGGGAGACTAGGTAGCGACGACGAGGATGACAATGGCAGAGATGGGAGGAGAGCGAGGGAGGAGAATGAAGACCCGCACGCCCCCCCTGTCTCACCTGGTTACAGTGACGAGGAGGAGGATGGCGAGGGTGAAGGAAGACCCCAGGTGTGTGTGTGTGTGTTAGGGTGTGTGTATGTGTCATAGTCTCTGTCTGTGCCCCAGCCATTGTCAGTGTCAGCCAGTGTCAGCAACTTTGTCAATGCTAGTGACCGTTTTCGTGCCTGTCTGTCTCTGTGCCTGTGTCCACGTGCAGGTCTTGCTCTGTGTCAGTGTCAGTGTCTGGACATATTCCTCTGTGTCTGTGTCTGGGCCATGGTCCGTACCAGCATGTGGGCCTTACTCTGTGTCTGCGTCTAGGCCATAGTCTGTGTCTGGTTCATGGTCTCTGCCTCTGACAGTGTCTGGGTCAATGTTGGGGCCTTGGTCCAAGGGCCTCGGTGGTGGATTGGTGCAGCAACAATGTTTAACTGATCATACCCCCCCCCGCCCCCCTCCCCCCCTCCCCCCCTCCCCCCCTCCCCCCCCCCCCACCCACCCACCCATCCCACCCCACCCCACCCCACCCCACCCCACCCCACCCCACCCCCAACCCCCTCTAACTCCTCCCCCCTCCCCCCAACCCCTCAGGCCAGACTGACGGCCCCCCCCATGGAGATTGAGGCCCCCCTTTTACCCCTCCCCCCCAAGTCCCAGACCACCCACCTGTTCAAAGCATCCACCATGGTTGGAATTCAGCAGACGCCCTTCAACCCAGACACCTTTCAAGCAGATGAGGAGATGATTATAGATGAACATGGTCACATGAGCAGGCGTCCTGCTCACCAAGAGCAGATACGATGGCGGTTCAAGCGAGATGCTGATGGGAATGAGATCAAGGAGAGCAACGCTCGCTTCGTGAGGTGGTCTGATGGCAGTCTGCAACTGTTGTTGGGTGATGAGGTGTTGGATGTAAAAGACCAAGACATCAGCGCTAACAATTACTACCTCTACTACGCCGTCAAGAACATCCTACAGGTTGGTGGCAGGCGATAAGAGATGTGGGAGGTGATGGGGAGATGTGGGTGGTGGTGGGGAGATGTGGGAGGTGATGGGGAGATGTGGGTGGTGGAATGGGTGGTGGGTTGGCAGTCTACAACTGTTGTTGGGTGATGAGGTGTTGGATGTGAAAAAACAAGACATCACCGCCGTCACCGCCACCAATTACTACCTCTATGCTGTTAGGAGCATTCGCGTGGGTGGCTGATGATGTTAGTATGTCCACTGTATCATTTTTGGACTACTCGCGGCAGCTGGTCAGGCTCCTGCTCAGATTTTAGAAGATGAATGCACAGCACCAGGGTACTACATCCAGGGATATTTTTTCAAATAAAAAAGAGGAAATCTTATTCCTTTCTATTTTATTCTTCCCTATTTTCCTCCCAAAACAGGATCCTTATTCCGATCTGGGTCGATTTGGGTCATTTTTAGTAAATTTCAGTAAAAAAAAAAAAAAAAAAGTTTCTTATTCTGGCCATTTGGGCCAAAACGGGGTCTCGTATTCCGATCAGAATGTATTCCGGAAAAAATATCACTCCTACACGCGGCAGCTGGTCAGGTTAGTGCTCAAGTTTTAGCAGATGAATGCACAGCACCAGGGTACTACATCTTGTCAAATTGGTCAGCGCTTTCTAGTGCAAAAAACGCAAAACTGCGCGCTGCGCCCACATGGGGTTGAAGAAACTGCGCGAAACGCGCAGTGGGGCTCAAAAAGCATGCGCAAAATCGCGCTGCCGCGCGCGCTTTGTAGTACCCTGTAAAGCACCAGGTTTGGGACCACACACGCAATGAAGGGCCTGATCATGAAGAGAAATTGAAATTGAAATTGTTACATCCGTGTAATACAATTACTCACAGGACGTGAAGTTAAGGACACCACAGCGTAAGCCGGAGCTAGCTGTAGTCACCGTAGGACCACCACATTGAAAAGAATCACTGCCGATGCATGCAGATGCATGCACCGTGGCCACATCATGCCAGTGCAACGTACTATGGGGGTATCCTGGAGAGAACGTACTTCAGGTTCATGTCATACTCCATGCTGCGTGGGTGGCTGGTGATATTAGCACGTCCACTGATTCATTTTTGGCGGAGCCCCCTCTTCAAGGGGGCGGGAGCCCCCAAGTTTACCCATTTGTCCGTCCGACCGGAAAACAAAAAAAACTTGAACCCGACACATCAGACAACGGTCGCGTAACTAACTCGCTTCGGTCAGCTCCATCGTTGCCACCTTTCGTTCCGTTGCCAACACACTCCGCCAATTTTCCGCTTCGCTTGCGACGCTGCATAGGACTTGTTGGGCTACTCGTGGCACCTTCCCGCCAGCTCCATTAGCCAGCTACTGGGTCCTGAACCCCATGCTTGAAGCTGCATTAGAATGCTTGTCATATCGGCTTTCAGACACACTAGCTAGCTTCAGGTTTTGCTCATGGGCAGGGATAGGGAGCTGCCTAGAAGCTGCTACGCGTAGCCCAAAAAAGAAACAGTGGGCTCTTCGTCCTATGATGCAAATTTAGACGATGGTATGGATGATGCCGATGTCGGAGAGAAGCCGAGGAGCAAGAGTCAGAATCGAGGGAGACTAGGTAGCAAAGACGAGGATGACAATGGCAGAGATGGGAGGAGAGCGAGGGAGGAGAATGAAGACCTGCACGCCCCCCCTGTCTCACCTGGTTACAGTGACGAGGAGGAGGATGGCGAGGGTGAAGAAACAGTGGGGTCACTTCGTCCTACCAACCCGGGCAGGGTAGTAACATTCAAAAAGGCAGAGCACATGTTTTCCGTGTCTGCAAGGTCAAACACAGCTCACCTCCAGGCTGGCAATTAGTCCTGCCAGCCTGGACAGCGTACTTGCATTCAAACAGTTGGACCACATTCTCCAGCTCAAAGCATGTTTTCCGTGTCTTCAGGGTCAAACACAGCTCACCTCCAGGCTGGCAGTTAGTCCTGCCAGCCTGGACAGCGCAGTTGCATTCAGACAGGCTGTGCACATTCTCGGGCTCAAAGCGTGTTTTCCGTGTCTTCAGGGTCCAACACAGCTCACCTCCAGGCTGGCAGTTAGTCCTGCCAGCCTGGACAGCGCAGTTGCATTCAAACAGGCTGTGCACATTCTCGGGCTCAAAGCATGTTTTCCGTGTCTTCAGGGTCAAACACAGCTCACCTCCAGGCTGGCAGTTCGTCCTGCCAGCCTGGACAGCGTACTTGCATTCAAACAGACTGTGCACATTCTCCAGCTCAAAACATATTTTCCGTGCCTGCTAGGTCAAACACAATTCACCTCCAGGCTGGCAGTTAGTCCTGCCAGGCTGGACAGCGTACTTGCATTCAAACAGTTGGACCACATTCTCCAGCTCAAAGCATGTTTTCCGTGTCTTCAGGGTCAAACACAGCTCACCTCCAGGCTGGCAGTTAGTCCTGCCAGCCTGGACAGCGCAGTTGCATTCAAACAGGCTGTGCACATTCTCGGGCTCAAAGCATGTTTTCCATGTCTTCAGGGTCAAACACAACCCACACCCAGGCTGGCAGTTCGTCCTGCCAGCCTGGACAGCAATTCATAGGCGCATGTGGATGCCGTTGATAAACATGTTTTCCGTGTCTGCAGGGTCAAACGCAACCCACATCCAGGCTGGCAGTTCATCCTGCCAGCCTGGACAGCACAATTTATAGGCGCACGTGGATGCCGTTGATAAACATGTATTCCGTGTCTGCAGGGTCAAACGCAGCTCAACTCCAGGCTGGCGGTTCGTCCTGCCAGCCTGGACAGTAAAATTCATAGGCGCATGCGTGATGCTGTTGATAAGAGGCATGCCAAGGTTCACAGGGTGGGCAGGTTTGGTGGAATACTGAATGCCGAGGAAGACAAGGCCAAGAAGGAGGCATTGATTGATGAGAAGATTCGTGGCAGGTAGGTTGTGTGGGTGGGGAGGGTGAGTGTATGGGGAGTGAGGGTGTTGAGGGAGGGAGCGGTGGGGAGGGAAGTTCACTGGTTGGGCATGGTTGGTGGGATACTGAACGCTGAAGAAGACAAGGCCAAGAAGGAGGCATTGATTGATGAGAAGATTCGTGGGAGGTAGGTTGGGTTGGGAGGGAGGGGTAGGTGGTTAGGGGCGTAGGTGGGGAGGGAGGGCCGGGGAGGGAGGGGTAGGTGGGCAGGGTTGGTGGAATACTGAACGCTGAGGAAGACAAGGCCAAGAAGAAGGCATTGATTGACGAGAAGATTCGTGGCAGGTAGGTTTGGGTGGGTAGGGGGTAGGGATCAGGGAGGGAGGGGGTTGAGGGGGAAAGGATTAGGTCAGGTAGGGTCAGGAAGATAAGGCCAAGAAGGAGGCATTGATTGATGAGAAGATTCCTGGGTGGGTGGGTGGAGAGGGATGGAAGGGAGGGGTAGGAGCGTAGGAGGGGTGGGGAGGGAGGGGTTTATTCATTCGTTTCCACATCCAGGGAGCAGTTGCAGCAAACGCAAGAGATGGTCATTGCCTGCTACTAACCTTCAAAGCCTTGTCACAAGGCGTAACATTCATTCATCATTTATGTATTTATTCGCATATGTATTCGTTTATTTATTTATTTATGTATGTATTTATTTATTCCTCTCCGCATCCAGGGGACAGTGGCAGCAAAAGCAAGAGAAGGTCGTTGCCTGCTACTAAGCTTCAAAGCCTTGTCGCAAGGTGTAACATTAATTTTTTTATTATTTGTTTCCTCTCCACATCCAGGGAGCATCGTCACAAGGCGTGACGTTCATGTTTAATTTTGTTGTTCATTCATTCATTCATTCATTCATTCATTCATTCATTCATTCATTCATTCATCCATCCATCTATTCATTCATCCATTCATCCATCCATCCATCCATCCATTCATTGATTCATCCATTCATCCATCCATCTACCCATCCATCCATTCATTCATTCATTCATCCTTTCATCCATGCAACCATTCATTCATTCACTCACTCACTCACTCACTCACTCACTCACTCACTCATTCACTCACTCACTCACTCACTCACTCACTCATTCATTCATTATTTTATTTACTCATTCGTTTGTTTATTTATGTTTTTTACATTTATTTATTTGTTCATTTTCTCTCCACATCCAGGGAGCAGTTGCAGCGAAAGCAAGAGAAGGTGGTTGCCCGCTACAAACCTACAAAGCCTGCACGTCTTAGTGAGAACTACTTGGAGGAGGAGCAGGTGGGTGATACTAAGACCTTTCTGCCTGTCACCACCACACCACACCATCGCACCACCACCATACCCCCCCCCCCCCCCACACCCACCCCCCCACACACACACACACCCCACACACACACCCCACACACACCCAAACCCTCCAACCACCAAACCACTACCACCACACCACCACCACCACACCACCACCACACCACCACCACCCACACACACACACAAACCCTCCACCCACCACCCCACCGACCCCACCAACCACCCAAAGCCTGCACGTCTTAGTGAGGACTAATTGGAGGAGGAGCAGGTCAGTGACAGCGATAGCTGTATTACTGCCTACTGTCTCTTTCCCCTGATCACGTGTCCTGTGTCCCCTGGACCCTGGACCCTGATCCGTCCTCTGAGAGTTGCCTTCTTAGTGCTTCCCTCTCTCGTTCCTGTAACCCTTTCTTCTGGTCATTTCCTGTAACCCTTTCTTCTGGTCATTTCCTGTAACCCTTTCTTCTGGTCATTTCCTGTAACCCTTTCTTCTGGTCATTTCCTGTAACCCTTTCTTCTGGTCATTTCCTGTGACCCTTTCTTCTGGTCATTTTTCTGTAACCCTTTCTTCTGGTCACTTCCTGTAACCCTTTCTTCTGGTCATTTTTCTGTAACCCTTTCTTCTGGTCACTTCCTGTAACCCTTTCTTCTGGTCATTTTTCTGTAACCCTTTCTTCTGGTCATTTTTCTGTAACCCTTTCTGCTGGTCATTTCCTGTAACCCTTTCTTCTGGTCATATCCTGTCCGTCTCTGTCCCTATAAGCCGACAGTCAGTGACACTGCGGGAGGGGCGGGAGGGTGGGGAGGGAGGGAGGTCTGAGTGGGTGAATGGAGAGGGAGGCTGGGTGGGGAGGGGGATGGGGGGGAAAGGTATGAGTGGGTGAGTGGCTGGATGGGGAGGGGTGGGTAGGGAGGTCTGAGTGGGTGAGTGGAGAGGGCGGGCGGGGTAGGGAAGGAGGCGAGGGGGAAAGGTCTGAGTGGGTGAGTGACTGGGCGGGGAGGGCTTGGGAGGGAGGGCTGAGTGGGTGAGTGGAGAGGGAGGGCTGGGTCCACACATCCACCCACATACCCACCCAAATACCCTCCCACCCACCCACCCACATGCCCACCCCACATACCCACCCACCCACGTGCCCACCCCACATACCCACCTCACATACCCACCCACATACCCACCCAAATACCCACCCATATACCCACCCACATACCCACCAATATACCCACCCACCCACATACCCACCCCACCCACCCACATACCCACCTCACCCAGCCCACTTATACACCCACATACCCACCCACCCCACGTATCCCCCACCCCCCCCACGCCACCTAATCCCACCCCACCCCGCACCATCCATCCCACATATCCCCACCCACACCACACCACGCCACGCCACCTAATCTAACAGGACTGGGAGGATGATGGCTATGGACCTGATGGCTACGACGATGACGGCATGACAGCTACGGAGCGCGCCAGGTCAGGCTTGAATCGCCCGCGCCATATGGATGAGGAAGAAGAGGTGAGTTCTCAGTCCTCCACTTTTTTATATGTCCATGCATTTTTGGCATTGCGACGTATGTGTCCGGCTTGAGGGGCATTGGGCACTGCTATTTGAATGAGGACGAAGAGGTGAGTTCTCAGTCGTCCACTTGTTTTTATATGTCAGCGCATTTAAGGCATTGCAACGCATGTGTCCGGCTTTAGGGGCATTGGGCACTGCTATTTGGATGAGGAAGAAGAGGTGAGTTCTCAGTCGTCCACTTGTTTTATATGTCGACGCATTTTTGGCATTGCGACGCACGTGTCCGGCTTCAGGGGCATTGGGCACTGCTATTTGGATGAGGACGAAGAGGTGAGTTCTCAGCCGTCCACTTTTTCCTTTTTTTTCCTTTTACTTTTTTTCATTCTGTCGCTGCATGGCGACGCGTGTGTCTGGCTTAACTAGTCAGTAATGCCCCCCCACCCCCCACCCCCGAACCCCTGGGATAGCATTTGGGCCCTCGTCTTATGAATGAGGAGGAAGAGGTGAGTTCTCAGTCGTCCGCTTGTTTTGGGCGGAGCCCCCCCTTCTGGAAGGCGGGAGCCCCCAGGGTTACCCATTTGTCCGTTTTACCAACCTACCGACCGAAAAATTGAAGCTTGACACGTCAGCCAACTGTCTCACAACTAACTAGCTTCGGTCAGCTCCATCGTTGCCATCTGTTATTCCGTTGCTAACACAGTCCGACAATTTTCCGCGTCGCTTGCGACGCTGCCTAGGACTCATTGTTGCAGCACATATTGCACCTTGCACCCACACCCCACACCCATTGACCCTCACCCATACCCCCCCCCCCCCAACACACACACATATTCACACCACCCACAACCCATACACCCACCCACCAACCCACTTACACACATACTCCCCCCCATACACCCACCCACATACACACACACATACCCACACCCCACACCCCATACACTCTTGCCCCCACAAACACCACACCCACACCACCCATACATACACCACCCACATCCGTATCCACTCCTCCACACACACACACCCAAACCCATACCCCCCCCCCCCCCCCCCCCACACACACCACACACACACACACACACACACACACAGCAGGCTGAAGCTGGCAGACGTCTAAAAAGTGCAAAGCGCTCCTCCCCTCCACCACACACACATCCCCCCCCCCCCCACACACACACACTACCCCCCCCCCCCACACACACACACACTACCCCCCCCCCCCCCCCCACACACACACACACACTACCCCCCCCCCCCCCCCCCCCCCCCACACACACACACACACACACACACACCAGGCTGAAGCTGGCAGACGTCTACAAAGTGCAAAGCGCTCCGCCCCTCCACCCGCACGTCGGGGAGGGCCCCCCCCTAAGGGACGCCGATCCATGGATGATGAAGACGATGAGGAGGACGAGGAGGAGGAAGAGTATGCGAGCACTGGTGAGGCGGTAGTGATGTTTAGTCACATGCATTCCGAAACCATGATATGACGAGGAGGAGGAAGGGTAGCACATGTGGGGAAAGTAGTGATGTTTAGTTGTATGCTCCGAAACCATGTGATGACGAAAAGGAGGAAGAGTATGCTAGCACAAGTGGGGATAGTTGTGATGTTTAGTCATACGCTCCGAAACCATGACATGACAAAGAGGAGGAAGAGTATGCTAGCACATGTGGGGATAGTAGTGATGTTTAGTCGTATGCTCCGAAACCATGTGATGACGAGGAGGAGGAAGAGTATGCTAGCACAAGTGGGGATAGTAGTGATGTTTAGTCGTATGCTTCGAAAACATGACATGACGAGGTGGAGGAAGAGTATGCTAGCACATGTGGGGATGGTAGTGATGTTTAGTCGTATGCTCCGAAACCATGACATGACGAGGAGGAGGAAGAGTATGCTAGCACAGGTGGGGATGGTAGTGATGTTTAGTCTTATGCTCCGAAACCATGACATGACGAGGAGGAGGAAGAGTATGCTAGCACATGTGGGGATGGTAGTGATGTTTAGTCGTAGTCTCCGAAACCATGTGATGACGAGGAGGAGGAAGAGTATGCTAGCACAGGTGAGGCAGTAATGACTTTTGGTCGTGGGCTCCTAAGCCATGATGATGACGATGTGGAGGACGAGGAGGAGGAAGAGTATGCCAGCACAGGTGAGGCGGTAGTGATGTTTAGTCACATGCTTTCCGAAACCATGATATGACGAGGAGGAGGAAGGGTATGCTAGCAACGGTGGGGATAATTGTGATGTCCAGTCATCTGCTCCGAAACCATGATATGACGAGGAGGAGGAAGGGTATGCTAGCAACGGTGGGGATAATTGTGATGTTTAGTCTTATGCTCCGAAACCATGATACGACGAGGAGGAGGAAGAGAAAGCTAGCACATGTGGGGAAAGTAGAGATGTTGAGGCGTATGCTCCGAAACTATGTGATGACAAGGAGGAGGTTGAGTATGCTAGCAACGGTGGGGAAAGTAGCTACTTAGTTGTATGCTCCGAAACCATGATATGAGAAGGAGGAGGAAGAGTATGCTACCACAGGTGAGGCGGTAGTGATGTTTAGTCATGCGCTCCGAAACCATGTGATGACGAGGAGGAGGGAGAGTAAGCTAGCACAGGTGGGGCGGTAGTGATGTTTGGTCATGCGCTCCGAAACCATGTGATGACGAGGAGGAGGGAGAGTAACCTAGCACAGGTGGGGATAGTAGTGATGTTTAGTCTTAAGCTCGGAAACCATGTTTTGTGAGCCAATATCTATGTTTTCAACGTAACAGACCTTCAAATATCTGTGGTTGTGTTGCCCACCCCTCGGCCACATCCCATCCCACCCCCCTTCCCCACCCCTCACCACTCCACCCCTCCCCACCCCACCCCACCCCTCACCACCCATCCCCACCCCCTTCCATGTGCTGCACCCCCCCCCACACCCCACCCCACACCCCTCACTCCCCCCCCACCCCACCCCCCTTCCATGTGCTGCACCCCCCACCACCACCACCCTTGCCCCACCCCACCCCACCCCACCCACCCCCCTTCCATGTGCTGCACCCCCACCCCAACCTTGCCCCCCCTCACCCCCCCCACCCCCACCCCCCTTCCATGTGCTGCACCCCACACCCCACCCTTGCCCCCCACACCCCCCTTCCATGTGCCGCATCCCCCCCCAAACCTTGCCCCCCCCCACACCCCCACACCCCTCACCCCCCCCCCCACACACACACACACCCCACCCCCACACACACCACCCCTCACCCCACCCACCCCCCACCACCACCACCACACACACACACACACACACACACACACACACACACACACACCCCTTAAATGTGCTTCAGGTGAGGGCAGTGAAGATGAGGAGGAAGATGAGCAGGACCAAGGAGCACGCAAGGTGGCTAAGGAAATCAAGGACAATAAGATGAAAGCTAGACGAGGGGTGGTGCTGTCGGATGATGAGGACTAGTGAGTGTTGGTGGCTCGGTGTTGGCTTGGCCTGGCTCGGTGTTCAGGGGTGGTGGTGTCGGATGATGAGGACTAGTGAGTTTTGGTGGCTTGGCTTGGTGTTGGCTTGGCTCGGTGTTCAGGGGTGGTGTTGTCAGATGACGAGTACTAGTGAGTGTTGGTGGCTTGGCTTGGTGCTCAGGGCTGGTGTTATCAGATGGTGAGGACTAGTGGCACCGTTTCATTTTGGGGCTACTCGTGTCAGCTTCCCACCAGCCAGCCACTGTGTCAAGCCCAAAGCTTTCAGCTGCATTATAAATAGGCTAACGGGACTTGCCGAGATGATTTAACTCTACGTTTCTCCCTCACAATTTTTAATCAATGGAACAAACGTGATCTACTAGTTTATCATCTTCATCATATATTAGTTGTCTGGCTGCTCACTGTCTGCGGGCGGAGTAAACATTCAGTGGGGCATCCTTTGAGTCTAAGACTAGCGCCTGAAGATAGCATAGGGAGCAGGGTACTTCTGGAGGACCCCCAGCTCTGCTGCCTGAGACCTGCCCACCAGGGTACTTCCATTTGCCAAATTGGCCAGCGCTTCAGCGCACTTAAAAACAAAGAAACTGCTCTTTGTAGTGCAAAAAACGCAAAAATTGCTTGCTGCGTCCACAGGGGGTTGCAAAAAATTGCGCGAAACGTGTTATTGACTGATTTATATACCAGTCTCTGAGTCGGCATAATGCACACCGGTACCTTTCCCTCCTGGTACCGCGTTGCCTGCCGCCAGGCCACAGGCTAGCTGTGGCCTGCACGTGACTGCAGTACCCTGCAGTACACATCTCTATTCTATATGATTGCGCCTGTTGCGCTTAATAGCATCTTCTCCTCTATCGAGCCTATGCCGTTGTAACAATCTTACATTAACAGGTTATGTGCGCCATCTTTAGACGCTAACGAAGAACAGCCGCTGATTTCCGCGTTCGGATTCAGTTCCCCTCTGACTTGTCGAAAGCCCGAGTTTTAACTAAGCACCTGGACTCCCTGTGCGGATCCTGCTTCGCGCTGCTCCGCCTGCCGCTTCCTCCAAGAATCCTTGGATCTGCCACTGCGTCCTACGACTGGAGCAAGCAAGAGCGACCACAAGTCACCGAAATCTATGAAGTGAGTATAGGACGACGCCCTCACCGAGACCCACACAGTGCTGTAATTGATCTCAGTCGATCAATCTGTCTACGGCACCAGCTTAAGAGAAGCTTCTGTCGTCGAACATTGCCGCTTGGCAACGTTCAACCCCGGTAATCCGCTGGATCCCTTTGGATCGCCGATTCCCACACACACTCCCTCCCCTCTTCCCCTGCCCCGCCCTCGTAACTCCCCCTATCCCAACACTCCGACCTACAACGCCAAGACTCCTACACAGAAGACCTCACCATGCAACCTCCCCGTATATTCACTGGTAACAACCTCTACAACTGGCGCTGCGCCAGGCAGATTATACTCCTCGCCCTCAAATCAGATAGGGATACCATTGCCATTGCTTTCGACTGCCAATTGGCGGTGGTCGCTGGCGAGGCTGCCGACTTTGATGGTTACCCTGCTGATGACATTACTTACCCTGTTGTTGCGGGTGCTGATCCGGCTGCTCCGGCTCGTGGTGTCCCCAACAGGATCTCCACCTGGAAGAACAACAAGGCCTTCAAGATCATCATAGATCATGTATCAGATCCGATCCAGCAGGCCATTCATGCTAACACAGATATGGCCACTAGAGCCTTCAGGTTTCTAGATGCCCTGTACTCTGAGGAAGGCAGCAGGCTAGAGCATACCACCCTGACTGCCATAATGGGATTACGTATGACTTCCACTGAATCCCTGCAGACATACCTCTCTAGGGCAGCTGATATGTACTCACAGATTCCCAAGATTCAAGGCACCCACATCATCTCTACCATCAACTACCTGAACCTTATTGTCAAGGGACTGAACTCCCGCCCTGAATATGATGGGTATATCAATCAGTTCAACCCCACTGCTTTCACCACCTTTGCTATGCTCCAAAGTGCCCTCTTCAACTGGTGTTAAGTGAAGCAAATTGACCCTGCCCCATCTCCTGAAGAGGCTGAGATGGCAGCTGCAGCTTACAGAGCCAGGAAGCCATTCAACAGCACCTCCCATTCAGAGACAGGACCATCTCCTACAAGAAGATGACCTGCTGGAACTGTGGGGGAATAGGCCATAGCTCCAGAGACTGCACCAGTGAGGACACTGATCTGGCTTTCAGGCCAGCTGACTCAGATGAAGCTGACCATGGATCTAAGTCACCTCCCAAGAACAGATCAGGAGATGACAAGCAAGGATCCTGACGACAAGAAGACTCCCAATAAGACCAGTCCAGACAGGAGGCGTCTAAGAAGATACCCAAGCAGGGGACGCCATGCCCATGTTGCTGATGGTGATCAGTCCACCTCCAACTCTGACAGTGAGGGTGAAGAACACAACTTCCTGTCCCTGGCACTGGATGAGGACAACCTCCAGCCCATGAGATTTGCTACACCAACAAGGGGCAAGTCTGTTTCATTTGCCTTGCCACCTGACCCCCTGGCTAATACAGCATTCTTTGGACAAATAAGTGCTGATGATGAATGCACTATAGAAGATGGAGAAGTTTTCCAGGCAGCACTGCAGACAGAATGGATCATAGATACTGCAGCAGACTCTCATGCAACCAGTAACATCTCCCATCTGCATGACATTCAGGACCTCCCACAGCCTATTAGGCTGCAGCTGGCAGATCAAGACTCTCCACCTATCCTCTGCAAGCAGATAGGGAAGGCCAAGATCAAGGGCCATGGCAGGACTCTGATCATCCTGAACAATGTACTTCTTGCTGCCTGCAACATGCCCAACATCATTAGCATTCATGCAGCCACCAGCCCGTGCCCAGACCTCCAAGTTCACCTGTCCAAGACTCAAGCCACCCTCTCCATCCCAAGACCATCTGGTACCAAACTGCTCCTCTCATGCCCCAAAAGGTATGGACTCTACCTTACCCAAACTTCACCAATCACTGCCAGTAATCCCTCTATCCCTGTGGGCCCTACCATTGCCTACATCATGATGGTTACCAAGCCTCCATCAACTCACACTGACTCTGAGACAGGGCAGTACCCACCCACTCATGAGACCTCCCCCAGTAGAGCTGATCAAGACTGCCAGGATCCCCCCTCTACTTCTGCTCCATCTGCACCCCACACTGCTCCTGAGACAGGGCAGTACCCACCCACTCATGTGGAGGCAGACCAAGACCTCCAGGACTTCCCCTCTACTTCTGCTCCATCTGCACCCCACCCTGCTCCTGAGATAGGGCAGTACCCACCCACTCATGTGGAGGCAGACCAAGACCTCCAAGACTTTCCCTCTACTTCTGCCCCATCTGCACCCCACACTGATTCTGAGATAGGGCAATACCCACCCACTCATGTGGAGGCAGACCAAGACCTCCAGGACCATCCTCCTCCTATCTGCCAGTACCATTCCCCTTCCACTGCAGGCAATCTGGAAGATTCTGCTGCTGATACTGACAGTGATGATCTGCCAGAGCTCATCCATCCGGAGGTACACAAGTCCCAGGGTGACCCTGGACTAGGAGTAGATGACCCTCCAGAAACCACTCCAGCCCTCCAACAACAGCTGGACAACCTGAGCCTACAACGAGCCAGAGCAGAGATGGAACTCCTCAGTGACCAGATCAGGACCAACTATGAGGAATATGATGGCCCCACAGATGGGGATGGACCACTCAAGCCATCTGATCTGGACACAGCAACTACCTGGGACCAATGGATACTGGTCAACAGGTCACCAGACATTGGACTGCCACTGGGAGAAGTTAATCAGAATGTCAACCACATCCACTTCTCCAACAACTCCAGCCTTAGTCTCACACGTTTTGGATGCACCTTACACCATCTGAACAGCAGGCCTGCCTCACCAGCTTTCACCATCAAGCCCAGGCCTCCACTGTCCAAGCTCATCACAGCATTCACCAGCAAGTTCCCTACCCTGCTGGCTTCTGAAAAGTAACAGTTCCCAAACATATCAATGCACAAGGAGCCATCTGATGCCTACAGCCCTATCATCAAGCACAATAGCAGACTCCAGCAAATGGTGCAAACATACCCCACTGTTTCTACCACAGCCAGACCCACTCTACAGTGGGCCATTTGTCTCCAAGCTGCCATGGTCAATGCACATGCTCACACACTCTCATTCAGACCAAAGATGATCATGGACCCCAGGAGCTGTGCCCATCCTGGAGGCAAAGTGCTATGTGTCAACCACCTCAGCATGAACTGGAGCCCCATGGACTTCACCTTTATCAACATCCTTACCCCCCCCAGCCTAGCTCCCAAGTCATTTGACCAGTTCTTTGCCCAGATCTGCCAGCAACCTGACCTTGATGGCTTCCCCAGCAAGCCAGGCACTTAATTCAGTTACAAACATTGCTCTTTATCTGTTGGATTATAATTGAACACCCTAGAATTTATTAGATTACCTGCCTACTGTACTGCCCCATGTACTTCCACAGGTCACACCCCCTTCTAAATTTAGGATTATTCCAGTCTCTTCATGATGTCTGTGCTTTAATTTAGGATCAACCTAATGTAGCTCACCCAAATTATGGGGGGACTAGTCCAGACATCCTGTCTAAAGACAAATCCTCTAGTCTCGAATCATGCAACTTCTCGTAACCAAGGATATCTTCACAAGCCTTAAACCAAGCCTGGACTTTCCTTAACAAGCTTCCCAGCAGTCTCCCTGCTACCTAGCCTGCAGCCTATCTGCAGCCCTTTGCAGTATTTAGTCCAGCCCCATAGCAGCCTATCTGCTCTAGCCTGCAGCCTACCTGCAGTTTCCTTGCATCTTCTCAGCAGCCTCTCTGCTACTTAGCCTGCAGCCTACCTGCAGTGTTCCTTCCCCAGCCAGCTACCCCAGAAGACTGACATTTCTTTGAAGACCCCTGCTAAAGTGATTTCTCCCTTTCAACTACTAGAAATTCCCAAAAACTCCCTAGCTTTTATATTTTAATTTTCTTATGCCCCTCAGTTAATTACAGGAATTCTTGAGCTCAAGAATACCTTGAATTGGGGGGGATGTTATTGACTGATTTATATATCAGTCTCTGAGTCGGCATGATGCACACCGGTACCTTTCCCTCCTGGTACCGCGTTGCCTGCCGCCAGGCCACAGGCTAGCTGTGGCCTGCACGTGACTGCAGTACCCTGCAGTACACATCTCTATTCTATATGATTGCGCCTGTTGCGCTTAATAGCATCTTCTCCTCTATCGAGCCTATGCCGTTGTAACAATCTTACATTAACAAAACGCGCAGTGGGGCTCAAAAAGGCAGCGCGCCAGCACGCAAAAGTGTGCGCTTGGAAGTACCCTGCTGCCCACCAACCAATTTTATAGCCCCCCCTCCCATCCTGCGACGCAACGGATCCTTCCTTCTGGCCAAACTTCAGCCAGAGCTTCAGCCAGTAATTTGGCTGCTCGCCGTTTTCGGCAGAAAAATATATATTACCAGAAAATGTAAACTCGAACAAATCACTTTTTCATTTTTTTGTACCGTATATTCCTCTTCTTCCGAACGAAAAATCTGGCCAAAGCACCCTCCCCACCAGGGTACTTCCAAGCGCGCCCTGGCGCGCTGCCTTTTTTAGCCCCACTGCGCGTTTCGCGCAGTTTTTTGCAACCCCCTGTGGGCGCAGCAAGCGTTTTTTGCACTACAAAGCGCAGTTTTTATTTTTTCGAGTGCGCTAAAGCGATGGCCAATTTGGTCAATGGAAGTGCCCTGCTCCCCACTTTGAGTCCTGCGACGCAACGAACTCTTGGATGTTGTGTCTGTGGTGGAGGTCGCAGCGTCCTGAGCAACCCTGGTAGGGAGACCCTCCCTTTTGGTGAGATTTTTTAAATCAGGGATTCTTGAGATCCTCCTCGGACCTTCGATAATAAAAATTAACTTGATTCATCTGATTTTAAATTGTTCAAAAATCCTTCTTGTAAAAAAAAGGGAGCATAATACTGATACATAACATCCCGGAACTTGAACAAGGTAACCGGCACACTGACTGGGTGGTTTATAGCAGCAGGGGGGGATAGCCTATGAGCCTTCAAGCTGCACACGGTTTGCGGGAAGGGTATAGGTGCTCAGTTTGCATTCACGCTACTGCACCACACTCCCTCACCCACACCACAATCCCCCTCACCCCGTCATTTCCCTAACCCACTGCCCCAAACCCTCTCCCCCCTACACCACTCTGCCCCTCACCCACATGTCCCCCCCCCCCCCCCCCAACCAACCAACCAACCAACCAACCAACCACCCTCAGCCTACATTATACAAACAGGCATCCTCACCACTCTGGATGACCTATCCACACACACACACACCAACGTTTCATATCTTTATAACCCCACTGGTCACTGTCTTGGGCACATTCCCAACGACAGACTAACCTCTCTCAAACAAAACTATGACCACTTCAAAAATCACCACCCTACCAAATGGAACCAACTGACCCAAGGAGGAACATACCACACTGACTTAGCTGCCCTCTTCACCAGATACAGAGCTGCTCCTGCTGCTACCAACACTCTTTCTCCTTTTCTCTACCAAGCAGCAGCTGCTCTGGGCATTACTCACCATCGTACTTCTAACCCCCTTAGCTACGACCAAAGCCTCACCAGCTTCTCTTCTACCAGCCCTGCTGATCAGCTCTTTGGCTCCAACCAAGACCCCTTTCTTACCATCTGGACTGGGGGCTCACTGGTGGACATTCCTAACTCCACGACACAAGCACACCAAGCTCTAAGGTGGGCCCTAGCCAGTGCTGACCATGCTGAAAATACTCTCAGCCCTACCTGCACCCTGATGATCCTCCCTGACGACCTTGCTGCCCCTTACAAAACCCTCCTCCACCACTCCTGGATTCACTATATTGACTCCAGACCGCAGTCTGAATTTTATACTACCTCTGAAATTTGGCTTGGCAGCAAATCTCACCCTCCACCCTCCACCCACAAACTACACCTCATCCTTATATGCAACCCCCACAGCCAAGATACCTATTTTCCTAAACTCCCAGATTTTATTGACCAATGGACATACTACATGCAAAGCCTCTCCTCATCCTGGGAGCCCTCTACTATCACTCCACCTCCCACTCTTACCTTCTCTGACATTGTCATTACTTACCCCCGGAAACTCAAATCTCTTGCCAAAAATCCTTGGCAAACTCCACTCCACCAACACCCTCCTCCCTCTCTTCTTACCACTACTCACCCTTGTCTTCACCTAGCTACCCCCTCCTCAGGCCTCCAGGTCTACACAGATGGTAGCCTAATAAAAGGTAAACCAGGGCACCCTAGTAAAATAGGTGCTGCAGTATATGTCCCGGCTGCAGGACAAAGCTACACCATCAACCCTGGGGGAATAGGGGCCACCAAAACTAACAACAGGGCAGAACTGGTAGCCATCCACCAAGCCCTTCTCAACATTGACTACGACAAATCCCTTACACTCCATACAGACAGCCTCTGCTCTCTTCAACTTATTAAAAAAATGATTCATGACCCTACCACAACAACCCGTTCCATTCATACTGAACTTCTGCAATCAATTCAAAAACACCTCATTCAACGCATCCTGCATGGCTCACACACCACTCTTTGTAAAGTCGGTTCCCACACAGGTATCCTTGGAAATGCCAGGGCAGACATTCTGGCACGCAAGGCAGCTGAGCACCCTGCCTCCACCAATTTTACTGACAACACTGGGGAAATCCCCCGCCACAATGTCTACTGGCCCACAGTTCAACCTCCTCGCACACCCATGGGAGATATTCCCCCACGCATCCTAGCACCTAACCTTACACAAGGTATCACCTCTAACCTGCCCACTAGCTGCCACCTTGGCCAACACCCTCTTAAAGGGATTTATGCAACCACCTGGGCTGATAACACTCCCCACCAACTTCCTCATGCAAGTAACAAATTTTGGACCTCAACCCTTATCCAACATAAAACTAAATTCCACATCCTTAAAGCCCGCTGGGGTAGACTGTGGAACCGTAAACTTGCATTCCGCTGGAAACTCCCTTATATTACAAGCACTCACCCACCCACGAACTCCCTATGCCCCATTTGCCACACCTGTGAGGACGGAGCGGGCCACATCCTGGCGGGCTGCACACACCGGACTTTCAAGGGGCTCTATATCAAGAGACATGACGCCGCAGTGCGACTCATCCACAAGGCCATTTGCACCGGAGCCCTGGGATCCCGCAGAATGATCATGGACGCTGGCAAGGAAGAGGACCTCCCCAGGGGGCTCCTGGGCAAACGTCTCCCTGACTGGTTACGCCCCTCCACTATTACTGTAGCGGACTGGAAGAGAATGAGACCTGATCTTGCCGTCCTACCTGACATAGACTCTCCCACCTGTATGTCTGATAAAGAACTCTGGGTTCTTGAGCTTGGGTACTGCTCTGATACCAACCATGCTACTAAGTTTATCACTAAACACGCCCAGCATGTTGAATTAGTAAATGGCCTTAGATCGGCTGGATACCTCGTTCACTATGAAGTTATCACCGTTGGAACAACTGGTACTATTCCAACCTCTTTTTTGACTTCTATGACCAGTCTTGGACTTCAGAGATCATGTGCCCTCAAACTGGCGGACACAGTCCACTCCCACACCATCACTAGCTTTCAGAGTATTTTACAGTGCAGACGTTTTATGGAAGCACACCCCGGGTCGATACCCGGGGACTAGCACACAGACCGTCCCCCCTCTCAGGTTTTGTCTTGCCAGCTGCATTGTGTCGGTGCTTCCCAACCGGGGTGAAAAACCCCCGTATTAAGCTGCACTGGCATGATGTGGCTACGGTGCCTGCCGGTCAGGCATCGGTGGTAATTCTTTTTACTGAGATGGCCCTACGGTGACTATAGCTAGCTCCGGCTTACGCTATGGTGTCCTTAACTTCACGTCCTGTGAGTAACGGTTCTACACGGATGTAACCATTTCAATTTCAATTTCAATGCCCTGCTCCCCACTTTGAGTCCTGCGACGCAACGAACTCTTGGATGTTGTGTCTGTGGTGGAGGTCGCAGCGTCCTGAGCAACCCTGGTAGGGAGACCCTCCCTTTTGGTGAGATTTTTTAAATCAGGGATTCTTGAGATCCTCCTCGGACCTTCGATAATAAAAATTAACTTGATTCATCTGATTTTAAATTGTTCAAAAATCCTTCTTGTAAAAAAAAGGGAGCATAATACTGATACATAACATCCCGGAACTTGAACAAGGTAACCGGCACACTGACTGGGTGGTTTATAGCAGCAGGGGGGGATAGCCTATGAGCCTTCAAGCTGCACACGGTTTGCGGGAAGGGTATAGGTGTTCAGTTTGCATTCACGCTACTGCACCACACTCCCTCACCCACACCACAATCCCCCTCACCCCCTCATTTCCCTAACCCACTGCCCCCAAACCCTCTCCCCCCCTACACCACTCTGCCCCTCACCCACATGTCCCCCCCCCCCCCCCCCCCCCCCCCCCCCCCCCCCCCCCCCCCCCCCCCCTCACCCACACCCCACACCACAAAAACCCTCACCCACACCCACCCTACGCACCAAGAGTAAAGAATTCAATCACCAAGTTGCCCACGAAAACCATGGAGCACAGTAGCACGCACGACAGATTCGAACTCAAGGCTGGGGCGCCCCATGGGGCCTGCGGCCTGGTGCCGTGGTCTTGGCCAAAGCCCCCCCACCCCGCGCTTCTCTAGCGCCCCCCCCAACCATGGCCGACCATGGCTGGGGGTGGCAGCAGCGCACCACATTCTGAGCATCAACACCTCGTTCAACAAACTAAATTCTTTTCAGCTGGACCTTCCTGATACCATCTCGATCCGATCGCTTCCCTTCTCTATTACTAGCAATACATAGCAGAAATGCTCTCCTCTGTGCATGGCTTATCGAGCGCTCCGCTTAAATGTGCTCGAAGATCGGTAGTCTCAGTAGCAAAGCCTACTCGAGTTGCGCATAAAGTGCGAGCCAACCCTGATGACGCTCCTGAGCCTGTTACGCCGGATTCGCCCAAGTTCGTGAAGCAGATTTTCAAGTGCGTGAGGGAAGGGTTTGTTCAGGGTGTTGGGTGGGGTGGCATATTTAGTCGCATCCCATGATGCGCTTTGCCGACTGAGAGGGCAATAATCTGACGCAATTGCGCTCACTTAATCAGATGCGCTGATGATCGTGATCCAAGAATCGGCATCGGGGTGGGGACAGGCCTGGGAAACCTACTCTGGGCTGGGCCTGCAGGTATTGATGGGGTAGGGTGGGTCAAGGTGATGTAGGGTGGGATGGGGTGGGGCCATATAATAACACTGCCTGCTTGCATGCCTTTGACTACAACTGCCTGGATTACGCATGACTGCAATTAGCATGGCAAGCATTGGCTGTACTTCAGCATTAGCCATGGCCTAGTGGAGGCTAATGTCAAGAAAAGAAAAGCAGTACGCCAAGTTGGCCTGAATTAAGAAAGATTTCCAAAGTGGGTTCTTGGTCAACACCATGGTGGGGTGGGTGAGCGGGGGTAGGAGGGGGAACAGCACTGCCAGGCCCCCCCTGCTGTCGGAAGTGGGTCCTCGGTCAACACCATGGGGGGGGGGGGGGGGGGGGGGGCAGGGAGGGCTAGTCAAGCAAAAAAAATATCAATGTAGAAATATCAATGTGTGATTCAGTAATATGATGATGATGATGATGATGATGATGAGCCACACCACACACCACTCCACACTTCTCACTGCACACACCTCACACCACCACTCAACATTTACACCTTACACTCCACTCCACACCGCACCCACCACACCGCACCCACCACTCCACACACCACTCCACACACCACCACTCAACTTTCACGCTCCACCCCCACTCTCAACACCATACACCACACCCCCACACCACACAGCACACCGCACCCCCCACTCCACCCACAACACCGCACCCACCACTTCACACTTCACAGGCCACACACCACTCCACACACCACCCACCGCACCCACCACTCCTCACTTCACACGCCACCCACCACACCACACACAACCACTCGGCAACCACCACCACTCCACACACCACACCACTCCACACACCACACACCACACTACACCACGCACCACACTACACCACGCACCACCACTCTACACCACGCACCACCACTCAACATTCATGCTCCATATACCACTCCACACACCACCCACCGCACCCACCACTTCACACACCACTCCACACACCACCACTCAACTTTCACGCTCCACACACCACTCCCAACACCATACACCACACCACACAGCACACCGCACCCCCCACTCCACCCACAACACCGCACCCACCGCTTCACACTTCACAGGCCACACACCACTCCACACACCACACACCACTCCACACACCACACACCACTCCTCACTTCACACTCCACACACCACACCACACACAACCACTCGGCAACCACCACCACTCCACACACCACTCCACACACCACCACTCAACTTTCACGCTCACCCCCCCACTCTCAACACCATACACCACACCCCCACACCACACAGCACACCGCACCCCACTCCACCCACAACACGCACCCACCACTTCACACTTCACAGGCCACAACCACTCCACCACACCACCCACCGCACCACCACTCCTACACTTCACACGCCACCCACCACACCACACACAACCACTCGGCAACCCACCACCACTCCACACACACCCACACCACTCCACACACCACACACCCACCACTACACCACGCACCACACTACACCACGCACCACCACTCTACACCACGCACCACCACTCAACATTCATGCTCCATATACCACTCCACCACCACCACCCACCGCCACCACACCACTTCCACACACCACTCCACACACCCCAACCCTCAACTTCACGCTCCACACCACCACTCAACACCAACACCACACCCAAACAGCAACACGCACCCCCACTACACCCACAAC
Source organism: Chlamydomonas sp. ICE-L (assembly GCA_013435795.1). Lineage (NCBI taxonomy): Eukaryota > Viridiplantae > Chlorophyta > Chlorophyceae > Chlamydomonadales > Chlamydomonadaceae > Chlamydomonas > Chlamydomonas sp. ICE-L. The sequence continues at coordinate 4,572,859 of JACBWV010000506.1, forward strand.
ACCGCCACCACGCTTCACAACTGTCACCGGCCCACACCACTCCACACACCACACACCACTCCACACACCACACACCACTCCTCACTTCACACTCCACACACCACACCACACACAACCACTCGGCAACCACCACCACTCCACACACCACTCCACACACCACACTACACCACACACCACCACTCAACATTCATGCTCCACACACCACTCCACACACCACACAGCACAGCACACCCACCACTTCACACTCCACACTCCACACTCCACACCACCACACCACACTGAAATTCCACTACGCAATCAACACACCACTCCACATACCACCCACCGCACCCACCACTCCACGCTCCACAGACCACTCCACACACCACACCAAACACCACCACTCGACATTCACACTCTGCACTCCACACACCACTCCACCCACCACACCGCACCCACCACTTCACACTCTTCACTCCACACACCGCTCCACACACCACCAATCAACATTCACACTCCACACTCCACACACCACACCACACACCACCACACGACACTTAACATACCACACCGCACACACCACTTCACACTTCACACTCCACACTCCACACACCACTCCACACTCCACACCACACACCACCACTCGACATTCACACTCCACACCACACACTACCACTCGACACTCCACACACCACACCGCACACACCACTCCACACTCCACATACCACTCCACACACCGCCACCACACACCACACCCACACAACACCACGCGAGACATATCACACTCCATCACGCCACACTTGAGACACCACTCCACCTATCCACGACCGCACCCACCCTTCACATCTTCACGCACACCACCAATCCACCACAACCACCACTCGACATTCACACTCCAACACTCCCCACACTCGACCAATACACCGCAGCCACCACTTCCACTCCTCACTCTACACACCACACCAACACAACCACTGAGACATTCACACCCCACAAACACAACCACTCCACCACTACACCGCCACCACCACCTTCACCACTCTACTCCACACTACACATATCACCGACACCACCACCACAGTCAAACTCCACACTCCACCCACACTCCACCAATACACCGAACCCCCACACTTCACCCCTCCTGACTCCACACTCCACCACCACACACCACCACTCGACATTCACACATCACACCACACCACCCCCACTCCACCCACTACACCGCACCACACCACTTCAACTCCTCACTCCACACCACAAAACACACACACAACCGACATTCACCACTCCACACCACACACAACACTCGAACACTCCACACACCACCCCGCCACACACCACTCCAACACTCACCACTCCACACTCCACACACCAGTGCACACACCACTCCCCAACACCCCCCACACACCACCCACTCACACTTCACATCCACCCGCATCCCACTATGCACACCATACTGCACCCACCACTTCACACTCAACACTCCACACTCGCCGAGGGTGGTAGCGGCCTCTCATGGCACCTGGTACCTCAGCCATACCACACCACACCACCACACCACACACCATACCTGTCACCTCCACACCACCACCACCCACCACCACCACACCACCACCACACCACCACCATCCACTGTACCCGTCACCACCACCACACCACACACCACACCACCACACCACACACCATACCTGTCAACACCACACCACCCACCGTACCCGTCACCACACCACCCACCACACCACACCACCACCACCCACCGTCCCCACCACCGCCCACTTCCACAACCACCCAGGAACCTTCAAGACTTTGGCATCGGCAGGAGCGCTTTCACCGAGGGTGGCAGCGGCTTGTTCAAGGCAGCTGGTACCGCAGCCACACACCACACCACCACCGCCACCACCACACCACCACCACCACACCCGTCACCACCACCACCACCACCTCACCACCACACCACCCACCGTACCCGTCACCCCCACCCACACACCACAGCACAACCACACCACCCACAATCCCCGTCCCCACCACCAACCATATCGCAACAACCACACAGGAACTTGCAAGACTTTGGCATCGGCAGGAGCGCTTTCACCGAGGGTGGCCTCTTCATGGCAGCTGGTACCGCAGCCACACACCACACCAACACCACACACCGTACCCGTCACCACACCACCACCAGACCACCCACCGTCCCCACCACCGCCCACGTCCACAACCACCCAGGAACCTTCAAGACTTCGGCATCGGCAGGAGCGCTTTCACCGAGGGTGGCAGCGGCTTGTTCATGGCCGCTGGCGCAGCAGGCGCCATCGTTTTGTTGGCTTGGGCACGTGGCGTTGCCACTCGCACCACTCAAGCCTACAACATCACCGTCTCCCTACCCCTTGCATGCGGCGTCACCCTGGGCACCCCCGTTCGAATCCGCGGGGTGCAAGTCGGGCAGGTTCAACATGTGAAGGCGGGACTTGAGCGCGTGGATGTGATGGTTGAGGTAGGGTGGGGACGGTTGCGGTGGGATGGTTTGGGTAGGATGTATTGGTGGGATGGCGGGGTGGGAAGTAGTGGTGAGGTGAAGGAGCAATGTGGTTAAGGCGGGGTTTAGGTTATCAAATCACCGTCTCTGGTACTTCAGACGCCATCGTTTTGTTGGCTTGGGCACGTGGCGTTGCCACTCGCATTACTCAAGCCTACAACATCACCGTCTCCCTACCCCTTGCATGCGGCGTCACCCTGGGCACCCCCGTTTGAATCCGCGGGGTGCAAGTCGGGCAGGTCCAACATTTGAAGGCGGGACTTGAGCGCGTGGATGTGATGGTTGAGCTAGGGTGGGGAGGGGTGGGTTGCAGATGGGATGGGGGTGGATAGGATAGATTGGTTAGATGGTTTGATGGGGTTGGGTAAGATGTATTGGTGGGATGGCGGGGTGGGAAGTAGTGGTGGGGTGTAAGAGGGATGTGGATGTGATGGTGGTGGTAGGGTGGAGAGGGTTGCGGTGAGGTGGGATGGGGGTGGATAGGATATATTGGTTGGATGGTTTGATGGGGTTGGGTAGGATGTATTGGTGGGATGGCGGGGTGGGAAGTAGGGGTGGGGTGTGGAAGGGATTTGGTTACAAGCGTGTGGATGTGATGGTGGAGGCAGAGTGGAGAGGGTTCCAGTGAGATGGGGTGGGCTGGTTGGGTGAGGTAGGCTGATGGTGGGGTGGGAAGTAGTGGTGGGGTGTATGAGTGATGTGGTTCGGAGGGTGTGGATGTGATGGTGGAGGTAGGGTGGGGTGGAATTGGGTGGGGTCGGTGGGATGGGAAGAAGAGCAGGGGTGGATTGTTGGGATTGGGTGGAGTGGGTTGCGATGGGGAGGGGTGGATTGTTGGGATGGTGGGATGGGAAGTAGTGGTGGGGTGGGTGAGCCATGTGGCTAAGGTAGGGTTCAGGTTACCAAATTGGATGTGATGGTTGAGGTAGGGTGGGGAGGGGTGGGTTGCGGATGGGATGGGGGTGGATAGGATAGATTGGTTGGATGGTTTGATGGGGTTGGGTAGGTTGTATTGGTGGGATGGCGAGGTGGGAAGTAGTGGTGGGGTGTAGGAGCGATGTGGTTCGGAGCGTGTGGATGTGATCGTGGTGGTAGGGTGGAGAGGGTTGCGGTGAGTTGGGGTGGGCTGGTTGGGTGAGGTAGGCTGATGGTGGGGTGGGAAGATAGAGATTGACCCCTAATCCCTAGCCTCTAATCCCCAACGCCCCTCAACCCCCCCTAACCCCACCCACTCTTTTAAGCTCAACGACATCACCACCGTTGTTTTCTGATCACCCCTCTAATTCATCTGCACATCCCCAGACTGCAAGTTCGACTTCAACTCCAAAGTCAACCTCCAACCCCTAATCTTTAACCCCTATCCCCCCCTAACCCCACCCTCTGAAGCTCAACGACATCACCACCCTTGTTCTCTGATCACCCCTCTAATTCATGTGCACATCCCCAGACTTCAGCTCCAATGTCAACCTCCAACCCCTAATCTTGAACCCCCATCCCCCCCTAACCCCGCCCTCTGAAGCTCAACGACATCACCACCCTTGATCTCTGATCACCCCTCTAATTCATGTGCACATCCCCAGACTTCAGCTCCATGTCAACCTCCAACCCCTAATCTTCAACCCCTAACCCACCCTTAACCCCCCCCCCCCCCCTTCCCCCCCCCCTAGCTCAACAACATCACCTACGTCGTTTCCTGATTCCCCACCCCCCCCCACCCCTACCCCCCACCCTCCACACACACACATACCCCACACACCTTAACCCACCCCTAACCCCGCCCACCCTCTTCAGCTAAACAATATCACCACCGTTGTTCACGCAACTCTGTAGTGGAGGCCAACCAATCTGCTTGATTGCCGAGCCATCACCCAACTCAATCCCCCCCCCCCACACACACACCCTAATCCCCCCCCCCCCCCCCCCACAACACACACACCCCTGACCCACCCTTAACACCCCCATACCCCCCCCCCCCCCCCCCCACACACCCACACACCCACACACCCACACACCCTAACCCCGCCCACCCTCTTCAGCTAAACGACATCACCACCGTCGTTCCACGCAACTCTGTGGTAGAGGCCAACCAATCTGGTTTGATTGCCGAGCCCCTGCTTGACATCACCCCCCAGCTGCCTCTTCCTGATTGGCACTTCAGCCCGGTAGACACCCAGTGTGAGAGGGAAGGTCTGATCGTATGCGAGAATGGAAAGTGAGTACAGTATGTGTCGTGCTGATATTCATTTGCGCCAAGAGCAGCAGCTTCTATGCAGCTTCTCAAGCCAGTCATTGGCATTTCAGCCTAGTAGACACCCAGTCTGTGTGAGAGGGAAGGTCTAATCGAATGTGAGAATGGAAAGTGAGTACTGTCCATGAAGCATGCATGCAGGACTAGCTCAATTTGGGTGGCGCCACACACACCGCACACCACACACCACACATACCACACACATACCTTACCACACCACTTCTGGACATCACCCCCCAGCTGTCCTTCCTGATTGGCACTTCAGCCCAGTCGACACCCAGTGCGAGAGGGAAAATCTGATTCTATGTGAGAATGGAAAGTGAGTACTGTCCATGTAGCATGCATGCAGGGCTTACTCAATTTTGGTGGTGCCCCACACACCCCACACACAACAACTCACACACCACCACACACCCCACCACACACACAACACACAACACACACCACACACACCACCACACACACCACCACACACAACACACACCACACACCACCACACACACCACCACACACACCACCACACACACACCACCACACACACACCACCACCACCACTACCACCACCTCCACCCACAACTGTCTCTTTCCCGATTCTCAAGATTTCTGGTGATCCTGGAGTGTCTCTGGACGACCTTGTGTACTTGATTACAAGGATGGCTTGCAATGCCGAGGGCGATGGCTACGAGCAAACTAACTGTACAACTCACCACCACTACCATGACCCCCAGCCCCCCCACCCCCCACCCCCCACCCCCTACCTCGACCCCCACCATGCACCCCCACCACCCAATTGTTCAGGATTTCTGGTTACCCTGGAGTTTCTCTGTAACGAACTTGTGTATTTGATCACTAGGATGGCTCGCAATGCCGAGGGCGATGGCCCCCCTGCGAACAAAGTCTAAAAGTCACCACCACCACCACCCAAACTCTGCCCCCCCCCCCCCCCTACACACACACCACCATCACCACATCACCACCACCTCTGCCCCCGACACCCACATTCCACCACCACCCCACTACCACCCCTCCTCTGCCCCCACACTCCACACCCACACCCCTCGCGCCCCACACACAATTGTTCAGGATTTCTGGTGACCCTGGAGTGTCACTGGACGACCTTGTGTATTTGATGTCAATGATGGCTACGAGCAAACTAACTGTACAACTCACCACCACAACCACCACTACTATGACCCCCACCCCCCACCCCCTACCACGACCCCCACCCTACCACAACCACCACTACCATGACCCCCACCCCCCACCCCCTACCACGACCCCCACCTTACCACAACCCCCCACCACCCAATTGTTCAGGATTTCCGGTGACCCTGGAGTGTCATTGGACGACCTTGTGTACTTGATGACAAGGATGGCTCGCAAGGCTGAGGGCGATGGCCCCCTGCAAACAAACCCCACAACTCACCACCACCACCACCACCACCACCCAAACTCTGCCCCCCCCCCCCCCCCCCCCCCCCCCCCCCCCCCCCCCCCACACACACACACACCACACACACACACCACCACCACCACCACCACATCACCACCACCCCTGCCCCCCGACACCCACATCCCACCACCACTACCACTACCACCCCACCCACACCCTCGCCCCTCCTCTGCCCCCACACTCCACACCCACACCCCCCCCACCCTTCGCGCCCCACACTCAATTGTTCAGGATTTCTGGTGACCCTGGAGTGTCTCTGGACGACCTTGTGTATTTGATGACAAGGATGGCGCGCAAGGCTGAGGGCGATGGTTACGAGCAGATGTTCAAAGCGGCTGAAGCAGCTACTAAGGCCATGGAGGTGGGGTGGTGGTGGTGTTTGTTTGAGTGTGGGTGATGGGGGGGGGTGGTGGGGGGGGTGTTTGTGGGTGGGTGATGGGGGTGGGGTGTGGGGGTGGGGTGATGGTGTGTGTGTGTGTGGGGGGGGTGTTTGTGGGTGGGTGGTGGGTGGGGGGGGGGATGTTTGTGGGTGGGTGATGGGGGTGGGGGGGGGTGTTTGTGGATGGGTGATGGGGGGGGGGGGGGGGGGGGGGGGATGGCTACAAGTTCAAAGCGGCTGAAGCGGCTACCAAAGCTATGGAGGTGTGTGTTGTGTGATGGGGCGGGGGAGGGAGGATCAAGGATATTGGTGGGGTGGGGTGTGGGTGGGGTGGGTGTGGTGCGGTGTGGGTGCGGTGGGTGGGTGGGTGAGATGTGTGTGTGTGTGTGTGTGTGGGGGGGGGGGGGGTCCAATGGCTACGAGCAAATGTTAAAAGCGGCTGAAGCAGCTACCAAAGCCAAAGGAGGTGAGGTGTGTGTGTAGGTGTGTGTGGTGGTGGTGTGGGTGTGGTGAGTGGGGGGAGGGGGGGGGGGGGGGGGGGGGGGGTTCATGTTGGACATGCAGGTGTGGGTGGTGGTGTGGTTGTGGGTGGTGTGGGGTGTGGGGGGGTGCGGTTGTGGGTGGGTGTGGGTCTATGCCAGGACATGGAGGTGCAGTGGTGAGGTGTGGGTTGGTTGTGTAGGTGCGGTGGTGGGTGGGTGGGTGGGGGTCATGCCAGGACATGAACGTGCAGTGGTGTGGTGTGGCGGGCTGGTGTAGGTGCGGTGGTGGGTGGGTGGGTGGGGGGTCATGCCAGGACATGGACGTGCAGTGGTGTGGTGTGGCGGCTGTGTAGGTGTGGCGGCTGTGTAGGTGCGGTGGTGGGTGGGTGGGGTGGGGGTCATGCCAGGGACATGGACGTTGCAGTGGTGTGGTGGTGTGTGGCGGCGGCTGTTGTAGGTTCCTTGTGGCGGATCCGTGATAGGTGACGGTCGGTGGGTGGTGTGGGTGGGGGTCAGGCCAGGACAGGGCCGGCCAGTGTTTTTGGGTTGTTGTGCGGCGGTGTAGGTGTTTGTGGCGGCTGTTTGTAGGGCGGTGGTTGGGTGGGTGGGTGGGGAGTAATGCCAGGACATAGGGAAGTGCATGGTCGTGGGGTGGGCAGGTGTGTGTGGGTGTAGGGGTCTGATGTTCAAAGCAGCTGAAGGCGGCTACCAAGGCCATGAGAGGCGGTGGAGGGTTTGTGTGTTTGGTGAGGGGGGGGGGGGGGGGGGGGGGGTGGGGGGGTTGTATCAGGCCAGTGGGTGCGGTGGTGTGGGTTGGGACTGGGTGGGTTTGGGGTTGTTGGTTGATGGGGGGGGGGGGGTAGGTTATCAAGGCCAGGTGGGTGCGGTGGTGTGGGTGCAGGTGGGTGGGTAGGTGTGTGTGATGGGTGGGGGTGGGGGGGGGGGGTATCGACGCGCAGTGGGGACGGGTGCTGTGGGTGCGTGGTGTGCGTAGAGGGTTGGGTGAGGGTGTGGTGGCGGCGTGGGGAGGGGTGGGGGGGGTGGGGGGGGGGGTATTAAAGGACAGTGGTTTGCGCGTGGTGGGGTGGGTGGGGGGTGGGTGAGGGTTTGTGTGATGGGGGTCGGCGCGGCCGGGCCGGGGGGGGGGGGTATACAACGGACAGGGTTTGCCGGTGGTGGGTGGGTGGGGGGTGGGGTTGTGTGATGGGGGGGTTGGGGGCGGGGGGGGCCGGGGGGTGGGTATCAAGGACGTGGGGCTGCGTGTGGGGTGGTGTGGGTGGGGGGTGGGTGAGGTTTGGTGTGATGGGGGGGGGGGGGGGGGGGGGGGGGGGGGGGTTGTGGGGGGGGGGGGGGGGCGGGGCGATTAAGGATGGTGGGTGCGGTGGTGTGGGAGGTGGGTGCGGTTGTGGGTTTGTGTGGATGGGGGGGGGGGGGGGGGGGGGGGGGGGGGGGGGGGTGGGGTGGGGGGGGGGGGGGGGGGGGGGGGGGGTGTTTGGGGGGTGGGTGGGTTCAAGGGACAGTGGTTGGCGGTTTTGGTGGGGTGCGGGGCGTGGGTGGGTGGAGGGTTTGTGTTGATGTGGGGTGGGGGGGGGGCGGTGGGTGGGATCTAAGGACAGTGGGGTGGATTGTGGTTTGTTTCCCTTTCTTTCTGGTTTGGTTGTCTGG
>JACBWV010000506.1:4582097-4822097 GCA_013435795.1 Chlamydomonas sp. ICE-L
TCAGAAGCTGTCTATTTCAGCGCTAGCAAACCAAAAAACCATGGTGCCATGCACTCGCACAAGACAAACCAACGCCCAGCACATGCCCGTGTATACCTACCGTGTTTATTATCCCAGTCATGCCGTGTCTAGACCCACATCCTCACCCAGCGTGCCTCAGGCGAGCTGCCTGGAAGCTGGCATGTGTTTAGCCTATTTGAGTATGTAGCATTGCTACAATGATCATATAATACAATCCATCCAGCAACAATGGACACATTGACCTCATTCGATCAGAGCTAAGCCTCATGGCCCGTTAGGCCTAAAAGACAACAAACAGTGATAAGAATTTTGGTAGTACGTGCTAAGCAACCATCCCTGCACATGCTGAAACAGATCTCTTCGCTACGAAACTAATTTAGCGTGCACTCGAAACAGCCCTTACAAAGCGATAAGCTCTAAAACGCACTTACAAAACGCTGTCCCTGGAGGATAGCTTACAGCCATAAAGTCTCCGAAAGAACGTAACTCGATTTGAAAAACAATCCCGGCACCATGTTGTTTGAACAATCCATCCCACACCCGCACAATGTGAAATCCTGCACCACTTTGTGGAATTCAGATACATTTAGACATAACATACTTTATGCAGCTGTAAAACGACCTAGTTTCTTGCCTAATAATGATGCCCTTTACTCCGCAATAAAATGGTTAGAAGACCCCCCAGGATGTGTGGAACGGGCTTGTCTCAGGTCGACAATGGTCTCCCTATGACAAGTACAGGTGATGTACTAACCAATCATCGTCACCCACACAGTGTCAGACGATCAAGCATGCAGCTGTGGTGCACGTACGACCCACGACACCGCTTGCAGCATCTGAGCGTGCACTTTACTACCAGGAGTGTCTTCAAAATATCTCTCTAAAACGTACAACCGCATGCACGCAGCTGTACTACAACCACAACGTACAAGCCCGCAGCATGCAGTCTGTACGTTCACGCAACCTACATTGCAGCAGCAGCTGTGTTGCAGCGGTACTTTCGCCACAGCCCACCGCATCACCATGCAGCTTGTACAAAACAAACACCAATGCACATTGCATGCATGCAGCTGTACTTCACCCCCTTAACACTCATGCTTCCTGTGTGTGCAGCTGTGACTGTTTTGCAAGGGCCTATACTCGAACAACCGGACGTCTCGTGGAAGACCCCTCCCATGTTGTTTTCGCCCCAACAGGAAGGCTGACATACCGCTGCATGCAAGCTGATGGTGAGAGCTTTCATAAGCTGCCAGCACAACCGCATGCAATAGAGCAGGCATGTACTACCCGAGTACATTGTTGCGATGCATGCACCTGTACTACACCAACGCTACACATGGCAGCATCAGCAGCGGTACTTTAACCAAGGCACTCCTCCACCCCGGTGCAATGCAGAATTCACTTCAACCAACCACACGCACAGGAGATTAGTCGGCACCGCAGCAAGTTAGTTCCGCGGCATGCACCAGCTGGCCTTCCACCACCGCACACCACAGTGCGTGTCGCAGCTGTACTTCATTCACCAACGCACACCGCATGCATGCAGCTGTACTACACCAATGCACATTGCATGGCATCTACAGTTGTACTTCACTCGCGCTAACGCGGCATGCAGCATCTGTGTGTGCACTGGAACTTCACCAATGTACTGGTTTGAGTCCATGCAGCATGCTGTGTGTAGCAGTTTTTAAACAACATAAACCACATGCATGCAGATGAGCGTGCAGCTGTGTGTGCCTCTGCACTACACCAATGACTCCACATGCATGCAGCTGTATTACACCAATGCACACCGCATGCATGCAGCTATGTGTTTGGCTGTGTGACACAAACGTACTTGCTGCTGAGCCCCAGATTCAGCTTTTGCCCTCTCCTTGATGATCTCTAGCTGTGCATTGATGGCCTTGTCCTGCTTGAACCGGTCGATCTTGGCTTGGCGCTTGGTGGCCGGGTCAGCGATGGCCCCTCCTCTCTCCTCTTCCTCCCCGAGGAGCCTCATTCCCAGATTTCCTACCAGGTGATACTGCTCAAGACGATCCAGAAAACGAGAGTACGTTGCTATCGCTGTCTGGACCGAATCCAACCGCCCACGCCAGGACACCGCACGATCTGGGACAGTCGGAGCTGGAGCCTGACCGTGGAGCTCGGCCACCATATAGGGCGCTAGCAGGTAGCGGAGCTGTGAGGTAGTCACATCATCGGCCTCCTCGTTCGATGAAAACAGGCCTTGGGACTCTATGCGGATTTCGCACTGCTCGCCTAGCTGGAGGGCAGCAGTGGACAAGGGGGGGCCCTTCGCCATAATCTGGTCCCCTCGAGCGTGCACGGCCAGCAGCTTTGCAAATGAGACGTCCAATGGGAGGGGATCCGTGTAAGAGAACGCTTTCAGAAAGTATTCTAGCTCCTCCATGGCTAGGACTTTGAAAACAAAGTGGGTTCGAAGGTGGATAGGACACGACGATGCCTAGAGCTTGGGCAAGTCTCGGAAGGATTTACAGGCGTAGGATAAGAATGTGCAATACAGTAACGAACGAATGAAGGCAACCAAGGTTGGGGAACTGGAAATTGGAGAGCTGAGGGAGAGGCCCTCTGTTGGTCCCCTGCGCCAGGGCCCCACCCCCCGCCCCTGCCCCCGCCCCCGCCCGGCCCCCCCGCCCGCCCAATTGCCAGACTCGGGCTGGGAGACTGGGCCCAATACGCACTCCTGCCCACCCACCATGACATGCTGCTTTACTAGCATTCATAATATCCAGAATTCCAGATCACTGTTTTTTAGGCTAATAGCTGCAGCTTTTAGACAGCTCCCCTGGCTGGCTAATCAGCCAAACCTAAAGCAACTTACTGCACCTGGAAGCTTGAGTAACCAGCTTTCTAGCGCTGTTGTATTTGTTAGGCTTAGTTCAGTGGCTGGCTCATAGCCGAAACAAAAACAGTGGTCCGTGTTATCAGCTTGAAATCACTCCGGTAGAGTGGACAGTAGATTAAAGCAGCGGAACAGATGCACCAATCTATACACGGAGACAAGGATAACGTTACAGACACAGGAGACCCATAAAGGGGCACCTGTAGTGAAAGGAGGAGGTAGACAGGAACCTAACAGGGTACAGATCAGACCGGAGACGTAGGTGACAGGAAGCTGCCACTGAGTCATCTCAAGATGACTCAGTCCCACGGGAAGCTGGCTCAGGAGAGCCGATAGTTCTAAGGGAGTACATAAGTAGTCACCAAGTCATAAAACGCGTGAGAGCACCGCTATACATGCTGATACTCCACCTATGACACAGGTGACATACAATAGTACTACTCCACCTATGGCACTGGTGACATAGAACTATATGTAACAAATTAAAAAAAAAAAATCAAAGAACTCCGAAAAAAAATCGAGAGAAACTTCAAATGAAACCCGAAGGGTGTAAGGGAAGGTATGAAGCAAGGCAAAGAACCAAAATTTGCCAAGTGGATATAAGAGGACAACTAAATATCAAAGTCGGGTAACAACGGTATAGAAAACCCGATCCGGGAATAGGAACCTAATGCCAATCAATGATAACTTAAAGAAACTTTAAATGTAACCAAAGAAACCCTAAAATGTAACCAAAAATTCCAGAATACATGTAACCAAAATTCTAGAATACATGTAACCAAAAAAAATGGTTTAAGGAGAAGCAGTCATTCCAAACATGCGAATGAAACGCCAGAACACCATAGGATCAAGGGGCTTGGTGAAGGGGTCAGCACAGTTGTCCTTAGTGTTAACATAGGCAACATCCACCTGGCCATCCTCCACCAGCTCCTGGATATAGTGATGGATGACATCAATGTGCTTGTTGCGAGGGAGCAGCTGACAGTCATTGGCCCAGCTCAAGGACCCCAAGTTGTCACCCTGAATGGTGACCAGGTCACAAGGCAGCCCTAGATCAATTCTCAACTTTTTCAACCATTGCACCTCCCTGGCAGTCTGAGACAGGGCCTGATACTCAGCCTCACTGGAGCTAACAGCAACAGTGGGTTGCCTTTGCTCATCCAGTTCACAAGGCAGCCTCCAGCAAGCACAGCATAGCCAGTCTGAGATCTCCTGTCAGACCCATCATCAGCAAAGGATGAGTCACTAAAGACAGTAAAAGAGAAACCAGGGCTGTGAGTGTAAGTGAGGCCCAGATGGGAATGTTCTCTCAAATACAAAAGCAAGCGCTTGGCTGCAGCCCACAGGGGGGCAGTGGGTTGAGCAGAAAACCTGGACAGGTAGCTAACAGCAAAAGAAATATCAGGCCTTGTGCAGGTAGCCAGGTACAGCAAAGCCCCCACAAGAGGGAGGTACTGGCTATTAGAGGCCAGAGGTTCTCCAGGAGGATCAGTGACAGTGCACTTGGACATGGGAACTGAAAACTTGGGCTTGGTAGCAGCAGTGAGACCAAACTGCTCCACCAGCTCAACAATGTAGGAGTGCTGGGAGAGGTCGATCTTAACACACCTGCCGTCAGAATCAAGTGTACAAGTCATGTCCAATAAAAGGAACTGGACAGGTACACCCATTTCCTTGACTTCCCACCCAGCTGCTTCCATAGCCTTGATCAGCAAGGCATACCCATGCAGCTCACTAAAAGCACAGATAAAGTCATCCACATAGGTCAGGACATAGCTCCACCCACCAGTAGAATCCCTCCTGAAATACAGAGCAGGTTCAGCTTTGCACATGGTAAAACCGTGGGCAACCAAAACCTGCTTTACATACATCTTTGCTCCAAGCCCTGGGTGCCTGCTTCAAACCATAAAGAGATTTAATTAGCTTGCACACAAGGGGAACATTGTCAGGACCAAGTTCATGAAAGCCCTCAGGCTGGTAGCAGAACAGGTCCAGACCAGGTTCCAGCTTGGCATTCAAGAATGCAGTCTTGATGTCCAGCTGCCTCACAAACATTTTTCTATGAGTGATGGCAGCAAGGAGCACACGAAGACCTGCTTTAGAGGAGACGGGGGCATATACATCATGGTAGTCCAGCCCAGGACGTTGCAGGAAACGACGAACTACAAAACGAGCTTTAAAACGCAAAGAACCATCAGCCCCATGTTTCTTGACAAATAACCATCTGCCAGATAGAATCCTCTGCCTAGGAGGCTGTGGAGTGAGGACCCAAGTGCCATGAGCATGGAGGGAGGCCATCTCATCCTTCATAGCCTGCAGCCAGAGATCTCTGTCAGGGTTGGTAGGTAACATTGCAGCTTTATAAGAGAGTTCAGTAGAGGTAGAAATAAAAGCCCCCACGTACAAGCAGTGTACTTGTACATGGGCAGCGGGGATATCAGCAGTATCAGCAGTAACCGGTAATAAAGCCCCCAGCGCAGCACTCATGCGTGGTTGAACAAGGCCGGCCTCCTTTGCCTCTAAATCGTCGAAGCCTGGGTACACTGGAACACCCCAGCCATACGCAGTATCTGACCCGGACCAGTGTTCGAGGTCATCACTCACATCATCTGTGACGGCCACATCGTCGCAATGCCTGGTCCGGTATAAACCACCAGGTATAGCAGGGGGTGAAGTGATCAACAACTCCCGCGAGCTATCCGAATAGGTGGACGGGGGGTGGCGACTAGTGGGCAGTGGACCTGTACTAGGTTCCACTATGACCCGAGGCTGTCCTAATCCTACGACTTCACCGACGAAACGTGGCGCAGAGGAAGGCCCGGCGACCCCCTGAGATTCAAATAAATTAGAGCTTGAAGGAACATCAGACTCCCCCTGGCCCAATGCCGCCGCACGCGATACAGCACCATCATTACCTGGCCTGGGACGCATCGTCATCCCATGACCAGTAAAGCGGTCAACAATCGGGGTTGGTAAAGGGCCCAGGACATTGTCAGTAGTATCAAGCCCTTTACCGATGATAGCGGCAGGGGTGCGAGAAAAAATACTGAGATCCATCATAGGGAAAGAGCCCAGGGATACAGTTATAGCTAAACTGTTCATAGAAGAGCACATCACGACTCTCTACCACCTGGCGCAACTTCGGAACCCAAACAAAATAACCCTTACTCACCAGAGAATACCCAACCAGTCTACCAGATAACGCCCTTTCGTCAAGCTTATTGCGCTTCTTCCCATTCACTAAGGTAACATAGCATGGGCACCCGAACACGCGCAATAACGATACATCAGGTAGAACCCCAAAGAACAACTCGTATAGAGTCTTGTCACCCTGATCGGGCAGCCGGTTACGTAGATAACACACTCGCACTCTGCTGAGCAATGTATACCATCAATAATGCATGCACAGCCCAACCGATTCTAACCACGCCTCTATACCACTTAACTAAAAAATCCTTAGCCCTATCAGAACTCAAACACTTGAAACCCAAACTCACGTAGCTAAGGCATACACCTAAGGGGGGGAACCAGGGGCACAGGAAAACAAAGTTAGCAACCTGTGTCGAACCACGGAACGCACCCAGGGGTCACAAGGAGCCTAAGAGAGAAAAATATCCACCAAGATATCATGCCAAAGATCCTCCACGGCCGCTGGTCTAGGGCCAGGACGGCGTCCACTTCGGCCTGTAGCATGGGCGAAGTCCGGCGCTGCGAGACCTGGGATCACAGAAGGTGGGGAAGCGTTAGGGCGAAGGCGAGATTTGAGGTATGGGAAAAAGGAGACGAGGATGAAAGTGCAGCAAGTCGCACCTGGTGCAGAAGATCGCACCAATGGCAGAAAATCGCAAATCGCAAGGGCAGAATTCGAACATTTATCGCTAGGATGCGAAGAGCAGAGCCGAGGCATGTAAAGGTCCTAATATCCCGCCGTCGATTATCAGTCAATCCCAAGTCCCCCCCTCTATCGCTCGACTCACCCGGTTGGGGGGTAGAGGGAGCAGCACCCGAGTGGTGCTGACCATACCCCCCTGCTTCCTACCACCTCCAGAATCTCCAGGCGTAGGTCGTCCTCCTCTGGCGAACCCTACGGCAGTGCCGGCGATCCGCCAGCTTGATTGAAAAAATTCTCCAGAAGGTAGCACAGAGCCACTAGAGCGCAAGCTCATGCCAGTAGCCAACAGTCGGCTGGGCAGAGCAAAGGGGGGGCACAGACGACGTAGACATCAGCAGGGAGCTTGGTCGGCTTGGCAAACTCCGGTATGCAGGCAGAGCCTCAAACACCGGAGAAAGGTTAGCGACGTCAGGGACGCGAGCAGATGAAGACGGGGTATCTCCACCGATGTCCAGGCTAGTCGCCGACTTGAGTCTGCACGTCACAGTCATCTACGACAGACGGGAGGAGGCGACAGACGGCAGGGGAGGAAAAGGAAGAGAAGATGGAGGAATGACCGGGGGGGGTTACTTCCACGATGGCGGAAGGATCCTCCTCTCCGGCAGCAGAGGCCGCTGGCGCGCAGTCGTCTAGCCAATCTAGAGGAACCTGCACCCCCGTCGGGAGGATTCGGTCGCATCCATTGCTCACAATGACACTGCGGATCCCACGAGCCCATGAAACACCATTTAGTTTGGTAAGTTTCACAAGGCCGGCAGGAGGCCCTCGCGGAAGTTGCATTATCAAAGCAGTGGTAGTGATGAGGAGCCCAGTAACCTATCAGCTTGAAATCACTCCGGTAGAGTGGACAGTAGATTAAAGCAGCGGAACAGACGCACCAATCTATACACGGAGACAAGGATAACGTTACAGACACAGAAGACCCATAAAGGGGCACCTGTGGTGAAAGGAGGAGGTAGACAGGAACCTAACAGGGTACAGATCAGACCGGAGACGTAGGTGACAGGAAGCTGCCACTGAGTCATCTCAAGATGACTCAGTCCCACGGGAAGCTGGCTCAGGAGAGCCGATAGTTCTAAGGGAGTACATAAGTAGTCACCAAGTCATAAAACGCGTGAGAGCACCGCTATACATGCTGATACGTGTTAACTAGGGACCGGCATATCATGAAGGGTACTTCCAAGCGCGCGCTTTTGCGCGCTGGTGCGCTGCCTTTTAAAGCTCCAATGCACGGTTCGCACGGTTTTTTGCAATCCCCAGTGGGCGCAGCAAGCAATTTTTGCGCTTTTTGCACTACAAAGCGCATTTTGTTTTCTTTCACATGCTCTAAAGCGCTGGCCAATTTGGCCAATGGAAGTACCCTGATATCATATGATGTTGACCGAAGGTGAGTATGATATCATATGATATCATACACGTAGCATCATATGATATTGTACATAAATGGTAACGTTAGCCCAGTCAGACTGCCGGCATCATATGATATCATACGATAACATGATAAGCTATGATATCATATTGCAGTTCCCTAGTATTAACTCCCGCCATAGATGGAAATCAGACGGAAGGCTGATGTACGGTACTTATGAACCATTATTACATTAATTACAATGGGTAGGATAGCGGTTCTCGAGGAAATTAAAAACTTTACTTCTTGAAAACGAAAAAATCGTCAAATCGTCGAAGACTACCCCTCGCCATCAGAATGGTTAGGGTACAGGGTTGTTCAGGGAACCCCCCGCTTGATGTCCCGAGACGCAACCAATTTCATAGCCTGCGTCCTGAGACGCGGTCTTCCGTCTCAGGACGCAACAGACTCTTCGACATTGCGTCTGCGACACAGGAAAAGAAAAGCTATTGTCCACTTTGTTGGGAACGAGGTGGGGGAGGCAAGTCAGCTATACGACCAAGCAATGGTTTACAATCGTCTCAGTGGGACAAGCCTATCACTGTTCGTCACCAGACCGTTGTACTCATCAGGTTTACGATTCTTTGGAGACCAGTTCATCACTAGTGGTAGTTTGACTCACTGGGGCAGTACAGGGGTTCTGCCCCCCCTAGCAGTACATGTGCACTCGATTCGTCGGAGACCAGTTCATCAGTCAATCGTCACTGGTGGTAGTTTCAATCAGCCCCTCCTATAACAAATATATATTGGCCGCTCCTGTAAATATATAAATAATACGCCTTATGACGAGGCGAGATGTTGAAGGGGCCAGCCAGCTTGCTTGCAGCGGGACCGACCACCGATTCAAGGTGTGTATAATTATTACATCTCACATTCACCCAAGCCCTCTGGTATCTCAGCACTCGGGATAAATCTTTCTTATATTTTATTGTATTTATTATCTGGTAACAGTCAGGGAAGTTCATACTACACACACTATTTTGTAACACACGGACACTTGAACAGGCAAAACAAAAGACGGTGAGCTATGCAACGTGAGCCAAACGATGATGTCAACACGTAAACAACTACACATAAAATATTGGGATACAAAGTTGTCACTCTTCCGGATTTTTTCGATTCTGGCCATTGTGCTACATAAGGACACTGGCTACTGTCCTTACAAAATAATGCTGGGCAGGAGATGCAACACCCTGGACACACATGAATGGCTGAGGTTAGTAGCCCACAAGGCCAACAAGACTTCAGGTGAAACAATTAGGCAGTAGAAAAAGACGATGGAGGGGCGCGGATGAATCCACAACTCAACACACGTATCAACCACCAACCAACCAATTAACCAACCAACCAACCACAATTCAACACATGTATCAACCTATTAGACATCCTAGCCCTTGCAGGCAATCACAAAGCCCAGGAGCCCACCCTCTGTACGACAGCTAGACTACCAGCAGCGTAGGAGGCGGAGGGGGAGTTGCTGATCCATGAGGGTTAGGCGTCGACCCAGGCTCCATGCCCATGCCAATCGACCCAGGCCTGAGGCCCACCGCAAGCCAATCGACCCAGGCCTGAGGCTCACGCCAATCGCAGATTTCTCCCACCCCAATTGACCACTGACAGGTGCACCCGGTTGCTATGTCCACCTTGGAGGTGTGTCTACCCACGTCAGGTCATGGCGCAGGGCTGAGACCCAGATGGAGCAGACGACGCGGCAAGCCAAGCCAAGCAAAACAGAGCAGACGACGCGCAAAGCCAAACTGAGCAAGCCAAGCCAAGCCAAACGGAGCAGACGACGCGGCAGTGCGGGGCAACAGCAGCTACCAGCTCGCCATGGCGCAGGGGTGAAAGCCAACGGCTTAGATGGTGCAGACGACGCGGCAGTGGGGGGCAACAGCAGCCACCAGCTCGTCAGCCTTGACCTTAGCATCACCCAGCAACATGCTGTAGAGGAGGGGGTCGGGGAGGGGGGTTAGATGGGTGTGGAAAAATTGCAAGCTTTTATTTAAACAAAAACTCAACCCAAAATGTACGTTGTACCTTTCGGTTCTTCCCAAACTAGCTTTTCGGTACTTCGGAACCCCAAACAATTATTTTACCGATCTCACCTCGTGTTGGACTTTTAGAAGACTGGGTTGTCCGCTCTGGCACAACAAAAATGGCAAGCTTTTATTGAAAGAAAAATCCAACCCATACCCCCCCCCCCCCCCAAAAAACTAAAACCCAAACCCACCCCCCCCAAAGAATCGTTTTTACGAATCTCACCTGGTGTTTGCCTTGTAGAAGACAGGGTTGTCAGCTCCGGCGTATCCAGTGGCCATAGATCGCTTCATGATCACTACGTGCTTGGCCTTCCACACCTCAACCACGGGCATGCCTGCATAGTATACAATGGTGCATGTGAGCATTGAGATCTGATAAGTGCTATGACATGGCTGGTTTGGAGACCATCTAAACGATATTTTCACGATGTTTCACGATCTCTAACTTTTAGTATCGTATTTTGCTTTTGGTACCGGACAACTTTTCTTTTCCAGGGGACAATCCCTCTTAATTAAAAAACTTCACTTCATTACGTTTTTGTTGTTATTGGGGCAATTTGTAATTGGTGGTTGGCCCCAGTGCCAGGGTGGTTGGTGGTTGGCCCCAGCAATTTGTAATTGGTGGTTGGCCCCAGTGCCAGGGTGGTTGGTGGTTGGCCCCAGCAATTTGTAATTGGTGGTTGGCCCCAGTGCCAGGGTGGTTGGTGGTTGGCCCCAGCAATTTGTAATTGGTGGTTGGCCCCAGTGCAAGCAAACGAGCTGCCCCCACCACCTCACGCCTTGCAATAAGGGGTACTGGCTGGCATGGCATAAATAAATAACATTCAAAATTCAAATTCAAACAAGTAAACAAGGCCCCACCTGCGATCAAACTGTCAGGGTCCTCGACAGCCAATGAGTTGACAGTACCAAACTTTCAAATTCAAATTCAAACTAGTCAACATGGCCCCACCTGCAATCACACTGTCAGGGTCCTCAACAGCCAATGAGTTAACAGCACAAAAACATTCAAATAAAAATACGAATTCAAACAAGGAAAACCAGTCCAAGGCCAAGCTTCAAGCAAGCTCAAAAAAAGGCTAAGCTACAAAAAGTCTCCCCTGCAATCACAGAGTCTCACCTGCGATCACACAGTCAGGGACCTCCACAGCCGAGGAGTTGACAGCAGCATCAACACCAAACATTCCAATACAATTTCAAATTCAAACAAGTAAACAAGGCCCCACTTGCGATCACAAAGTCAGGGTCTTCAACAGCCCCTGAGCTGACAGTATCGTTGGCACCAAAACATTCAAATTCAAATTCAAACAAGAGAAAATTCTCACCTGCGATCACACTGTCAGGGTCTTCAACAGCCCCTGAGCTGACAGTATCGTTGGCACCAAAACATTCAAATTCAAACAAGTCAAAACTGCCCCACCGGCGATCCATCTGTCAGGGTCTCAACATCCGAGGAGTTGACAGTATCGTAGGCACCGATGCATTCAAATCAAAATTCAAATTCAAACTAGTCAACAAGGCCCCACCTGCAATCACACTGTCAGGGTCCTCAACAGCCGATGAGTTGACAGTATCAAAACTTTCAAATTCAAATTCAAACTAGTCAACATGGCCCCACCTGCAATCACACTGTCAGGGTCCTCAACAGCCCCTGAGTTGACAGTGTCGTTGGCACCAATGACGAGGACCACATCGTATTTCTCAATCTCCGCGTTGACCTCGTCCATCTCAAACACGTCGTCATAAGGGACTCCGGCCTCAGCGAGCAGCACGTTCAGCTGTCCAGGCATGCGTCCAGCAACGGGGTGCTGCACAGGAGTGAGTGAGTGAGTGAGTGAGTGAGTGAGTGAGTGAGATTGGTTGTTGTGATGATGATGGTGGTGATGATGGCCATGGTGATGATGATGGTGGTGATTTGGCATCACAAGGGATTCTGGCCTCAGCGAAAAGCATGTTCAGATGTCCGGGCATGCGGCCAGCAACGGGGTGCTGCGCAGAAGCGAGGGTGGGTGTTGATGATGGTGGTGTTGATGAATATGATGGTGGTCATATGGCGTTGCATGGCACGTCAGCCTCAGCAAATTTAAATTTCAAGCATTGGCTCGTTAGCCTCAGCGAGCAGCACGTTCAGCTGTCCAGGCATGCGGCCAGCAACAGGGTGCTGCACAGGAGTGAGGGGTGTTTGATGGTGATGATCATGGTGGTGGTGATGGTGGTTATGATGCATATACTGGCAATGGTAATGATGGTTGTAGTGATAATGGTGATTGTGATGGTGGTGGTGTTGATGAAATACATTTAAAATCTTGGCTTGTTGGCCTCAGCGAACAGCACGTTCAGCTGCCCAGGCATGCGGCCAGCAACGGGGTGCTGCGCAGGAGTGAGGTTGGTTGATAATGATGATGGTGTTGATGGTGTTGATGATGGCGTTGATAATGGTGGTGTTGATGATGGTGGTGTTGATGGTGGCTGTGTTGATGGTGGCGGTATTGATGGTGGCGGTGTTGATAGTGGCGGTGTTGATGGTGGCGGTGTTGGTGGTGGCAGTGTTGGTGATGTTGATGGTGGCTGTGTTTGTGGTGTTGATGATGGTGGTGTTGATGATCCCCCCCCCCCCCCCCCCCCCCACTTACCACACCATACTTGACAGTCGCGCTCTTGTCCTTGAGCAGTGTGGAGAGCGTGGAAATGGTGTTGATGATGGTGGTGTTGATGGTGGTGGTGTTAATGATCCCTCCCCTCCACTTACCCCCCCACCCTTGCCCCATGTCTCCTCCCCACCCCACCCACCCTTGCCCCATGTCTCCCCCCACCCCCCCCACCCTTGCCCCATGTCCCCCCCCCACTCACCACGCCGTATTTGACAGTCGCGCCCTTGTCCTTGAGCAGAGTCGAGAGGGTGGAAATGGTGTGCTGGGCGTTGGCAACAGCCATTCCGTAACCAGGCACAATAAGCACACGATCAGCGTCGCGCAGCATCTCCGCGCAACTGGCGATATCAATTTCCTGATGGCACAGTTTGGTTTCTATGTCGCACATGTCGACCTTGCCCTTGGCGGGCTTGCTGAAGCCACCGAAAATGACGTTAGCCAAGCTGCGGTTCATAGCCCCGCCTGCGGTGTGGTGAGGGGTGGTGGGTGGGTTGGTGTGATGGGGTGTTGTAGGGGTGTTGGTGTGGTGTGTTGAGGGGTTGTGTGTGGGTTGGTGGGATGGGGTGTTGTAGGGGTGTTGGTGTGGTGTGTTGAGGGGTTGTGTGTGGGTTGGTGGGATGGGGTGTTGTAGGGGGGTTGGTGTGGTGTGGTGTGGTGAGGGGTTGTGTGTGGGTTGGTGGGATGGGGTGTTGCAGGGGGGTTGGTGTGGTGTGGTGTGTGGGTTGGGTTGGGTTGTAGGAGGGTTGGTGGGATGTCGACCTTGCCCTTGGCGGGCTTGCTGAAGCCACCGAAGATAACGTTAGCCAAGCTGCGGTTCATAGCAGCACCTGTGGTGTGGTGGAGGGTTGTGTGTGGGTTGGTGGGATGGGGTGTTGTAGGGGGGTTGGTGTGGTGTGGTGTGGTGAGGGGTTGTGTGTGGGTTGGTGGGACGGGGTTGTGGTAGGGGGGTTGGTGTGGTGTGGTGAGGGGTTGTGTGTGGGTTGTGGGACGGGGTGTGGTAGGGGGGGGTTGGTGTGGTGTGGTGAGGGGTTGTGTGTGGGTTGGTGGGACGGGGTGTGGTAGGGGGGGTTGGTGTGGTGTGGTGAGGGGGTGTGTGTGGGTTGGTGGGACGGGGAGTGGTGGGGGGGGTTGGTGGTGGTGTGGTGAGGGGTTGTGTGTGGGTTGGTGGGATGGGTATTGTAGGAGTGGGTTATAGGAGGGTTGGCGGTGTGGGTGGTTCGGGTTCTGTTGTGTTGTGGGTGGTGGTGTGGGTTGTAGGGGGGCTGGTGGGATGGGATGGGGTATGGTTCATAGCCCCGCCTGTGGTGTGGTGTGAGTTTTAGGGGGAGAGTGTAGGGGTATGTGTAGGGGGAGAGGGGACGAGGGAAGAGGGGTGGAGTGGTAGAGTGTAGGGGACAAGTGTAGAAGGGTGGAGTGGTAGGAGTATGTGTAGGGGTATGTGTAGGGGTAGAGGGGTATGTGTAGGGGTAGAGGGGTATGTGAAGGGGTAGAGGGGAAGATGGGTATGTGTGTGAGATTGATGACTTACACATGATGAAGGACAGAGTAGCTCCGGAGGATCCGGTGAGGGCGCCAACGACGGTGAGCAAGGTGTTGTTTAACATGAATCCCTCAGCACACAGGGTATAGCCAGAGTATGAGTTGAGGAGGGTGACGACGACTGGCATGCCAGCGTCATTTATTATCTAATAGATTGATGAC
Source organism: Chlamydomonas sp. ICE-L (assembly GCA_013435795.1). NCBI lineage: Eukaryota > Viridiplantae > Chlorophyta > Chlorophyceae > Chlamydomonadales > Chlamydomonadaceae > Chlamydomonas > Chlamydomonas sp. ICE-L. Next base: position 4,596,673 of record JACBWV010000506.1, read on the forward strand.
TTGCACATGACGAAGGACAGAATAGCTCCATAGGATCCGATAAGGGCACTTAACGACAGTCAGAGTGGTAGGTAGAGTGTAGATGGTAGATGGGTGGAGTGGTAGAGTGTAGGGGTAGAGGGGAAGAGGGGTATGTGTGTGAGATTCATGACTTACACATGACGAAGGACAGAATAGCTCCATAGGATCCGATAAGGGCACCCAACGACAGTCAGAGTGGTAGGTAGAGGGTAGATGGGTGGAGTGGTAGAGTGCAGGGGTAGAGAAGAAGATGGGTATGTGTGTGAGATTCATGACTTACACATGATGAAGGACAGAATAGCTCCAGAAGATCCGATGAGGGCGCCAACGACGGTGAGCAAGGTGTTGTTTAACATGAATCCCTCGGCACACAGGGCATAGCCGGAGTATGAGTTGAGGAGGGTGACGACGACGGGCATGTCAGCTCCGCCGATGGAGGCTGTGAGATGAAGTCCAAGGAGACCAGCGATGGCACCGATGCCGACAAGAGACTGGACTGCGACGGCTGGGCTGGTGGTGCCCATGAAAACATAGCCGAGGTACACACTGCCGGCGAGCATAGCCATGTTCAGGAAGTTCTTGCCTGTGTGGTGGTGGTGGTGTTGGTGGGTGGTGGGTTGGGTTTATGATGGTGGATTTGTGGTGGTGGGAATGTGGGTTTGTGGTGGTGGGTTTGTCGGTTGGCCGATGGAGGCTGTGAGATAAAGTCCAAGGAGACCGGCGATGGCACCGATGCCGACAAGGGACTGGACGGCTGGGCTGGTGGTGCCCATGAAAACGTAGCCGAGTTACACGCTGCCGGCAAGCATGGCCATGTTCAGGAAGTTCTTGCCTGTGTGGTGGTGGTGGTGATGGTGGTGGGTTTGTGGTGGTGGGTTTGTGGTGGTGGGTTAGCGATGGTAGGTTTGTGGTGGTGGGTTTGTGGTGGTGGGTTTGTGGTGGTGGGTTTGTGGTGGTGGTGGTGGGGGTGTTGGGTTGTGATGGTGGGAATGTGGCTCCACTGATGGAGGCTGTGAGGTGAAGTCCAAGGAGACCAGCGATGGCACTGATGCCAACAAGAGACTGGACTGCGACGGCTGGGCTGGTGGTGCCCATGGAAACGGAGCCGAGGTAGACACTGCCGGCGAGCATAGCCATGTTCAGAAAGTTCTTGCCTGTGTGGTGTTGGTGGTGTTGGTGGGTTGTGGATTGAGTTTGTGGTGGAGGGATTGTCGGCTGATTTTGTGGTGGTGGTTTTGTGGGTTGGATTTGTGGTGGTGGAAATGTGGGCTGGCTTGGTGGTACCCATGAAAACGTAGCCGAGGTAGACACTGCCGGCGAGCATGGCCGTGTTCAGGAAGTTCTTGCCTGTGGTGGTGGTGGTGAGCTTGGTGGTGGTGGTGGGAATGTGGTGGGGGTGGTGGTGAGCTTGGTGGTGGTGGTGGGAATGTGGTGGGGGTGGTGGTGAGTTTGTGGTGGTGGTTTTGTGGTGGTGAGTTTGTGGTGGTGAGTTGATGGTGGTGGATTTCTGGTGGTGGAAATGTGGGTTGGCTTGGTGGTGCCCATAAAAACGTAGCCGAGGTACACACTCCCGGCGAGCATAGCCATGTTGAGAAAGTTCTTGCCTGTGTGGTGGTGGTGGTGTTGGTGGGTGGTGGGTTGGGTTTATGATGGTGGATTTGTGGTGGTGGGAATGTGGTGGTGGGTTTGTGGGTTGGCCGATGGAGGCTGTGAGGTGAAGTCCAAGGAGACCAGCGATGGCATCGATGCCGACAAGGGACTGGACTGCGACGGCTGGGCTGGTGGAGCCCATGGAAACGGAGCCGGGGTAAACACTGTCGGCGAGCATAGCCATGTTGAGAAAGTTCTTGCCTGTGTGGTGGTGGTGGTGGTGTTGGTGGGTTGGGGGTTGGGTTTGAGGGTTAAATTTGTGGTGGTAGGTTTGTGGTGGCAGTGGTGGGTTTGTGGTGGTGGTGGGTTTGTGGGTGGTGGAAATGTGGGTTGGCTTGGTGGAGCCCATGGAAACGGAGCCGGGGTAAACACTGCCGGCGAGCATAGCCATGTTCAGGAAGTTCTTGCCTAAGGGTTCGTGGTGGTTGGTTTGTGGTGGTAATGGGAATGTGGTGGTAATCTTCCACCTGACCTACCTGGCAGGGAGAGGGCAGAAGACCCATAATACCGTGTACCTTGGCAAAATCAATGGCGGAGCCAGTGAGGGTGAGGGCACCGATCCAGTCACCGAGAATAGCAGTAATCTTGTACAAGCACCTTCCACCAACCCATCCCACCTCCCACCAACCTGTCTTACACCGTACCTACCTGGCAGGGAGAGGGCAGAGGAGCCCATGATGCCGTGCAGCTTGGCAAAAGCAATGGCGGAGCCAGTGAGGGTGAGGGCATCGATCTAGTCACCGAGAATGGCGGTGACCTTGTACAGTCACCTACCACCAATCCATCCCACCTCCCACCAACCTTTCTTACACCGTACCTACCTGGCAGGGAGAGGGCGGATGAGCCCATGATTCCGTGCAGCTTGGCAAAAGCGATGGCGGAGCCGGTGAGGGTGAGGGCACCGATCCAGTCACCGAGAATGGCAGTGACCTTGTGCAAGCCGTCCATGGCAGCGAGTTCAGCGGAGGATTGGGCATGCACCATGACGCTGGCGATAGAGGCGGCGGCAGCGGCAAAGCCAACGAGGGAGTGGAAGGCAGCGACCATCTGAATGGTGGGGTTGGGTAGGGGCATGGAGTGGGTGAGTGGTGTGGGGCAAGGATGAGTGGTTGGGTGGGTGGGTGTGCCCTGGTAAGGAGAAGGCGTGCACCATGGCGATGGAGGCGGCAGCGGCACAGCCAACGAGGGAGTGGAAAGCAGCAACCATCTGAATGGTGGGGTTGGGTAGGGGCACGGGGTGGGCGGGTGGGGGCAAGGGTGAGTGGGTAAGTGGTTGGGTGAGTGGATGAGTAGTAGCATGCAGGGAGTGGGTGGGGGGGGGCAAGGGTGAGTGGGTGGGTGTGTTACGGTAAGGGGTGGGCGCGCACCATGACACTGGTGATGGAGGCGGCGGCAGCGGCAAAGCCAACGAGGGAGTGGAAGGCAGCAACCATCTGAATGGTGGGATTGGGTAGGGGCATGGGGTGGGTGAGTGGTGTGGGGCAAGGATGAGTGGTTGGGTGGTTGGGTGGGTGGGTGTGCCCTGGTAAGGAGAAGATGTGCACTATGACGCTGGCGATGGAGGCGGCGGCAGCGGCAAAGCCAATGAGGGAGTGGAATGTGAGGGGGGAAGCTACCCTCCAGTGAGCTAGCATCCACAAGCCAGATCTCCCATACCCTAAACCCGAGGAGGATCAGACTTGTGGGAACCTCACCCTCCAGTGGAAGGCAGCAACCATCTGAATGGGGTGGGTGAGTAAGGGCATGGAGTGGACGGTTGGGGACAAGGGTGAGTGAGTGGGTGGGTGGTTGAGTGGGTGAGTAAGGGCATGCAAGAAGTGGGTGGGGTGGGTGGGAGCAAGGGTGAGTGGGTGGGCGAGTTCAGGGGAAGATTGGGTGTGCACCATGACGCTGGCGCTGGCAGCAAAGCCAACAAGGGAGCGGAAGGCAGCAACCATCTGAAAGAGGTGGGTGAGTAGGGGCATGGAGTGGGTGGGTGGGTGGGGTGAGTAGGGGCATGGGAGTGGGTGGGTGGGGTGGGTGAGTAGGGGCATGGAGTGGGGTGGGTGGGTGGTGAGTAGGGGCATGGAGTGGGTGGGTGGGTGGGTGAGTAGGGGCATGGAGTGGTGGGTGGGGGCAAGGGTGGGTGGGTGGGTGGGTGAGTAGGGGCATGGAGTGGGTGGGTGTGGTGGTGAGTAGGGCATGGAGTGGGGTGCGAGTGGGTGGGTGGGTAGTAGGGGGCATGAGTGGGGGTGGGTGGTGCGTAGGGGCATGGATTGTTGGTGGGTGGGTAGTAGGGGCATGGACGTGGGTGTGTGGGTGGGTGAGTAGGTGTATGGAGTGGGGTGGGTGGGTGGTGAGTAGGTCAAGGAGTGGGTGGGTGGGGGTGGGTGAGTAGGGGCCATTGAGTGGGTGGGTGGTTGGTGAGTATGGGTCTGGTAGTGGTGGGTGGGTGGGGGGAGTAGGGCATGTGAGTTGTGGGTGGGTGGGTGGGTTCAGGGTGGGTGATGATAGGGAGTAGTGCATTGAGTGGATGGAGTGGGAGGCCAATGGTGGGTGGTGTGTGTTGAAGTAGTGGCAGAGTGTGTGGGTGGATGGGTGATGGTCTGGGGCAAGGGTGATTGGTGGTGAGTAGGGGCATGGAGTGGGTGTGGTGGGTGCAAGGGGTGGTTGTGGGTAAGTGTGCGCCATGACGCTTGTGCTGTGCGCCTGCGGCTAAGCAAAAGGCGGGAAGGCCATCCACCATCTGACTAGTTAGGGTCGGTGGTGTTGTGTATGTGTGTGAGAGTGGGGGGGGGGGGGGGGGGGGGGGTTGGGGGGGGGTGTTTGGGGGGGGGTGGGCGGGGGGGGTGGGGGGGGGAGTAGGGTGGTCTGTGTTGGGGATGGTTGTTGGTGTTTTTGGGGTGTGCAGCGGGCTTGGGTGTGTCTTGTCGGGGGGGGGGGGGGGGGGGGGGTTACATGGGGGGGGGTACATATAGGGGGGTACATTATGGGGGGGGGGGGGGGGTGTTACTATATATTGTTTTTGTGTGTGTGTGTGTGTGTGTGTGTGTGTGTGTATATATACAGACATTCATACCTGAGGCAGCTCAGTGATCTTGATCGACTTGGCAATACCGTAGCCGATACCGCATCCCAGGGTGATGCCACCAATGCACTGGGCCATCACAGCTCCGCTCACGTCCAGGGAAGCCAGGCAAGCAGCCACGCCGCCGAATACACCCAACAGGCCTAGCGTGGTTCCGGTGCGGGCTGTGGCCTGGTGGCCGAGGCAGCCAATGGCGGCGATGCAGAGGGCGGAGCAGACGAGGTAGACGCCGTAGGTGATGGCGCTGGTGGCCACGCCCATGGACTGGCCGAAGTAATAAGCGCCAGCCATGACGACAGCAGGACTGGGGGTGTGGGGGTAGGTGGGGGGGTGGAGTGACTATGGGGGTGAGGGAGTGGTGTGCGGGAGTGGGTGTGGGGGAGGGTGTAGGTGTGGGAGACTGTGGTGTAGGGGTGGGTGGTGTGGGTGATGCTGAGGGGGAGGCGGTGCAGGTGTGGGTGTGGGGGAGAGTTGTGGGTGTGGTTTGTAGGTGGGGGTGAGGGGGGAGGGGTAGGTGTTGTGGGGAGAAGGATAGAAATGGAGCACGCCATGTCTGGCGAAAGAGTAAGCGGCGCCAATGAGAAGGGCAGGACTGGGTGGGTGGTGGGAGTGGGTGTGTGGAGTGAATATGGGTGTTGAGAGAGTGGGTGAGGGAGTGGTGTGCGGGGGAGGGTGCAGGTGTGGGTGTGGGGGAGTGGGTGTGGGGGAGTGAATATGGGTGTGAGAGAGTGGGTGCGGGAGTGGGTGTGGGGGAGGGTGTAGGTGTGGGTGTGGGAGACTGTGGGTGTAGGTGTGGGGAGAAGGTGATGGGAATGGAGGCCACGCCCATGGACTGGCTGATGCAGTAAGCGGCAGCCATGTCGACGGCAGGACTGGGTGGGTGCTGGGGAGGGCGTGGGAGTGGGAGAGTGCGGGTGTAAGTGTTGGGAGGGTGTGGGAGTGGGAGAGTGTGGTTGTAGGTGTGGGGGAGTAGGTGAGAGCTGGGGGCCACGCCCATGGACTGGCCGGAACACGTAGCTAACTCACATGTAGCTAACACGTAGTTAACTCACATGTAGCTAACACGTAGTTAACTCACAAGTAGCTAACACGTAGTTAACTCACATGTAGCTAACTGACACGTACTCATACGTAGCTAACTTACACATAGCTAACTGAAATGTACTCATACGTAGCTAACTCACATGGCAAACAGGTAGTCATGCTCTTTGGGGTCATCAGGCCTCCTGAACAGCCCCAACTAACACGTAGCTTACACACATATAGCTAACACGTAGCTAACTCACATGGCAAACAGGTAGTCATGCTCTTTGGGGTCATCAGGCCTCCTGAACAGCCCAAGCATGCGGTCAGTGATGGTGAAGCCTCCACCAATGTTCACCTGCACATAAACAATGTGAGGCTTAGGGGGGGCACAGGACACAGGAGGGGGGCTGGGGGGGGCATAGGTCAAAGGATGGGGGGGGCACAGGACAATGTGAGGATTTGGGAGGCATAGGACACAGGAGGGGGGGGGGGGGGGGGGGGCTGGAGGGGGCATAGGTCAAAGGAGGGGGGGGGCACAGGACATTGTGAGGATTCGGGGAGGCATAGGACAAAAGGAGGGGGGGGGGGGGGGGGGGGGGGGGGCACAAGAGACACAGGCGGGGGGGCCCAGACGATGTGAGGGTTAGGGGAGTTATATAATTGCATTAGATAGGCCGCTATTGAACAGCTCAAGCATGCGGTCAGTGAACACACAATGTGAGGGTAGGGGAGGCACAGGACACATGAGGGGGGGGGGGGGGGGGGGGGGGGGGGAGGACAAGGACGTTGTGAGGGTTCAAGTTTATATAATGCCATAGATAGGCCACTATTGTACAGCTCAAGCATGTGGTCAGTGATGGTGAAGCCTCCACCAAGTTCACTTGCACATAAACAATGTGAGGGATAGGGGAGGCACAGGCACAGGAGAGGGGGCATAGGACACAGGAGGTGTGTGTGGTGTCGGGGGGGGGGGGGGGGGGGGGGGGGGGGGGGGGGCGCACAGGACTATGTGTGGGTTCGGGACATTTACGTTACATTGCAGTGTAGAGTGTTGGCGCAAGTTGGTGCAAAATGCACTAGGATGTTGGCACAAGTTGGCGCAAAATGCACTAGGGTGTTGGCACAAGTTAGCGCAAAATGCACTAGGGTGTTGGCGCAAGTTGGTGCAAAATGCACTAGGATGTTGGCACAAGTTGGCGCAAACTGCATTAGGGTGTTGGCACAAGTTGGCGCAAACTGCACTAGGGTGTAGGCGCAAGTTGGCGCAAACTGTACTAGGGTATTGCACCCTCTCCCCCACACCCACCCAGACCCTCTCCACCCAACACCAAGCCAAGCCACTCACTGAGGACACAACACCCTCTCCCCCACACCCACCCAGACCCTCTTCACCCAACAACAACCTGACCTGAACCCCGGGTGTTACACCCAGAGCAGGTACTTCATGAAGAAGGTTGGATGAAAGGCACCATCAGGGTACTTCCAAGCGCGTCCTACTCAGCTAAGAATCCAAGCCCGTTGGGCGCCTGGCGATTAACTTCCGCCGATTAGAGGAGGAGTGCCATAAAGCAGTGCTAGCAAACAGGGCACTTCCAAGCACGTGCTTTTGTGCGCTGCCCCACTGCGCGTTTCTCACAGTTTTTTGCAACCCCCTGTGGGCGCAGCAAGCAATTATTGCGCTTTTTGCACACAGTTTGTTTTGTTTCAAGTGCGCTGAAGCACTGGCCAATTTGGTCAATGGAAGTACCCTGGTCACCATGCCTCTTTAGTTTGTTCCAATACTTTGTATAGGGTTAAATATGTTGTAAACAAAGCTGTTGCCAACTCACCGAGGACACCTAGCCACTCACCACCACAAACAAGCCAAGCCACTCACCGACGACACGACGATGGCAATGAAGGCCAGAAGCTGGGCAGCAGTGGTGGGCAGGTAGCCCCCACCCGCCAGCAACAGGCCGCCCACCACAGTTAGACCCGAGATGGCGTTGGTGACGGCCATGAGGGGGGAGTGCAGGGAGTGGCTGACGCCCAGCACGGTCTGGTACCCGCAGATGGACGCGAGAGAGAACTGAGTGACCATTGCCATGAATGCGCTGCTAGGTGCGATGGCGGTGAGACCCAGAACCCCGGCGGAAATGGCGGCGGTCGTGACGGCGCTGTTCAGGGTGCCAGGGTACTTGTCCTGGGGGTGGGTGGGGTGGGTGGGTGGGTGGGTGGGGGGGGTGGGGGGGGGTGTAGGTGTGTGGGGGACGGTGTGGGTGTACGTTAGGATGCAATGGCAGTGAGACTCAGAACGCTAGCGGAAATGGCTGTGGTGGTGACGGCGCTGTTCAAGGTGCCTGGGTACTTGTCCTGGAGGTGAGGTGGGGTGGGGTGGGGTGGGGGGGTCAGTGGGTGTGTGGGTGAAGGTGTGGGAGTGGCTGACGCCCAGCACGGTCTGGTACCCGCAGATGGATACAAGAGAGAACTGAGTGACCATTGCCATGAATGCACTGCTAGGTGCGATGGCGGTGAGACCCAGAACGCCGGCGGAAATGGCGGCGGTGGTGACGGCGCTGTTCAGGGTGCCTGGGTACTTGTCCTGGATGTGGTAATGGGTGGGTGGGTGGGAGTAGGTGGTCAGGGGGTGGGTGGGTCAGGGGGTGTAGGTTTGGGTGCGGTGGCAGTGAGACCCAGCACGCCGGCGGAGATGGCGGCGGCGGTGACAGCGCTGTTCAGGGTGCCAGGGTACTTGTACTGGGGGCGGTAATGGGTGGGTAGGTGGGAGTAGGTGGTCAGTGGGTGGGTGGGTCAGTGGGTGTGGAGGAGTGTGCAGGTGTGGGTTTGGGTGTGTGGGGGAGGGTGTGGGTGTAGGTGTGAGAGTGGCTGACCCCCGTTGAGGCCTGGCTGGCTTCCAGAGAGGGCGCTGGTCAAGCTCCTTCTTGAGCATCACAATATGGCACCTAGATGTTGATATCCTCCCCTCCCCCCCCCCCCCGGTACCCCCCCCCTTATATATCCCCCTCCCCTCCCCGCTACCCCCCCCTCACCCCCCCACCCACTCGTAATGACCTACCAACTTAGCCAGGGCGTCAGCAGCATCGGTGTCCGCCTTCTTCTCAGCAAGCTCCTTCTTTGGCATTACTGCATGTCGCCTTGCTACCCCACCCCCACCCCCCTCATGACCTCACAACAACTGCTTTTTACAACAGATTGATCCGTAAGCAAACGGACCAACTTAGCTAGGGCAGCAGCAGCATCGGTCGCAGCCTTCTTCTCAGCAAGCTGCTTCTTTAGCATGAGTATTGATATCCTCCCCCCCCACACCCACCCCTCCCGGCTACCCCCCCTTATATATTCCTCTCCCCTCCCCGCTACCCCCCACCCACACACACACGTAATGACCTACCAACTTAGCCAGGGCGGCAGCAGCATCGGTTACAACCTTCTTCTCGGCAAGCTGATTCGTAAGCATCAGTGTATGCATGCAAAATTCAAAATTCAAAAATGCATGCATGCAAAATTCGTAAGCATCAGTATATGGCACCTAGATGTTCACATCCTCCCCCCCCCCCCCACCCCCCCCACACACACACGCCTCACCCCCCCTTATGACCTCACAACAACTGCTTTTTCTAACAGATTGATCCGAAATTCTCGAGCATCACTATAGGACGCCTAGATGTCCACATCCCCCCCCACACACACCCCTCCCTGCTACCCCCCCTAATGACCCCACAACAACAACAGTTTGAACTTACCAACTTTCCCCCACCCCCCCCCCCTCATGACCTCACAACAACTGCTTTTTCTAACAGATTTGATCCAAAATTCTCGAGCATCACTTTAAGACACCTAGATGTTCACATCCTCCCCCCCACCCCCCCCTCCCTGCTACCCCCCCTAATGACCCCACAACAACAACAGTTTGAACTTACCAACTCTCCCCCCCCCCCCCCCCCCCCTCATGACCTCACAACAACTGCTTTTTCTAACAGATTGATCCAAAATTCTCGAGCATCACTATAGGACACCTAGATGTTGACATCTTCCCCCCCACCCCCCCCTCCCTGCTACCCCCCCTAATGATCCCACCACAACAACAGTTTGAGCTTACCAACTTAGCCAGGGCGGCAGCAGCATCCGTTACAACCTTCTTCTCGGCAAGCTCCTTCTTTAGCATCACTATATGGCACCTAGATGTTGATATCCCCCCCCCCCCCCCCTCATATGTCCCCCTCTCCTCCCTGCTACCCCCCACCCACCCACCCACCCACCCACCCACACGTAATGACCTACCAACTTAGCCAGGGCGGCAGCAGCATCCGTTACAACCTTCTTCTCGGCAAGCTCCTTCTTGGCAGCCTCTGCTTTGAGCTTCTCAGGAGAAGGGGGGGGAGGAGGGGGAGGGGGCCACACCAGGGTGCCCTCGTCAAGAATAATGGCTCCACGCAGGGCCTCATCCCTGGGTGGGTGGGAGGGTGGGTGAGTGAGTGCGGGTTAGTTGTGATTTGGGGGGGAGGGGGGGGGGGGGGGGGGGGGGGGGGGGGGGGGGGGGGGGGGGGGCACACCAGGGTGCCCTCGTCAAGATAATCGCTCCACGAAGGGCCTCATCCCTGGATGGGTGGGAGAGTGGGTGGATGGGAGGGGTGGGAGGGGGGGTGTTGTGAGGACATTACGGGGTTGTGAGGTCATGGGTGGGTGGGTCTAGGTGCCATATAGTGATGCAAAAGAAGGGGCTTGCTGAGAAGAAGGCTGCGACCGATGCTGCTGCCGCCCTGGCCTAAGTTGGTAGGTTGGGGGGTGTTGGGGGGGTCATTCCGAGGGGGGGGGGGGGGGGGGGGGAGGGGGGAGGATATCAACATCTAAGTGCCATATAGTGATGGAAAAGAAGAGGCTTGCTGAGAAGAAGGCTGCGACCGATGCTGCTGCTGCCCTGGCTAAGTTGGTAGGTTGGGGGTGCTGGGGGGTCATTACGAGGGGGGGGGGGGGGGGGGGGGGGGGATATCAACATCTAGGTGCCATATAGTGATGCTAAGGAAGGAGCTTGCTGAGAAGAAGGCTGTAGCAGATGATGCTGCTGCCAGGATGAACCACCCTGCCACCCTGCCAGGCTGGAGCTACGTTGGTATGTTTGCTTACGGATCAATCTGTTGTTGTGAGGTCATGAGGGGGAGTGGGGGTGGGGGTGGGGGGGAATCTAGGTGCCATATAGTGATGGAAAAGAAGAGGCTTGCTGTGAAGACGATTGTAGCAGATGCTGCTGCCGCCCTGGCTAAGTTTGTAGGTTTGGATTGTTGTGGGTCATTAGGGGGGGGGGGGGGGGGGGGGGGGGAGGTTAGGTGGTAAGTGGGAAGGTGCGGGGGGGGGGGGGGTGGTAGCGGGAGCGTGTGGAGGCGTGGGGGGGGGGGGGGGGGGGGGATATCAACGTCTAGGTGACATACGGTGTGATGCTAAAGATGGGGCATGCTGAGAAGAAGGCTGTGGCGTTTTACAGCTTTTTAGAGCCCAATGCGCCAAATGGGGTCATAAGTAGGGATCCCTATGCAAGGGGGAAACAATCCCTGGGGGGGGGGGGGGGGGGCGGCGGAGTCAGTGGGGGGCGGATGTAGCGGTGACCCCTGAAGGGGGTCGGGTTTGATGGGGGGGGGGGGAGGGCGGAGTCAGTGGGGGGCTGAGGTAGCGGTGAACCTGAAGGGGGGTCGGTCGGGTTTGATGGGGGGGGGGGGAGGGCGGAAGTCAGTGGGGGGCTGAGGTATCGGGGACCCTGAAGGGGGGTCGGGATTGATGGGGGGGGGGGGGGAGGGCGGAGCGGAGTCAGTGGTGGGGCATGATTACTGGTGGGTAGCGTGGTTGTGACCATGAAGAGGGGGTAAGGTTTGATGGGGAAGGGGGGGGGAGGGCGGAGCGAAAGGAGTCAGTGGGGGGGCCTTGAGGTTAGCGTTGGTGAACCTGAAGAGGGGTCGGGTTTGATGGGGAGGGGGGGAGGCGGAGTCAGTGGGGGGGCGAGGGTGGGGATGAGGTAGCGGTTGCCCTGAGGGGGGTCGGGTTGATGGGGGGGGGGGGGGGGGGGGGGGGGGGCGGGTGGGGGGGGGGGGGGGGGGGGGGGGGGGCGGGGCGGGCGGGGGGGGGGGGGGGGGGGGGGGGGGGGCGGAGTCAGTGGGGGCTAAGGGTAGCGTAAACCCTGAAGGGGGGTCGGGTTGGTAGGGGGGGGGGGGGGGAGGGCGGGGGGGGGGGGGGGGGGGGGGGGGGGGGGAGGGGGAGTCAGGCGGGGGGCCTGAGGTAGCGGGTTTGACCCTGAAGGGGGGTCGGGTTTGATGGGGGGGGGGGGGGCGGAGTCAGTGGGGGCTGAGGTAGCGGTGACCCTGAAGGGGGTCGGGTTGGAGGGGGGGGGGGGGGGGGGGGGGTTAACTGCCTTGCCTGTTTGGGCAAGTTCCTTAAGTCCATTTGCGGTTTCGATTTTAGGGAGGGTTTTAGATGTGGGTGCCTGTAGCTGTGATGAGAATGCCTGGTGGGGCGTGGTTTTAAGGGAGCCCTGTTCATACGGCGGTCGGTGTGTGTGTGTGTGTGTGTGTGTGGTGATGGTGTGCGTGAATGATGTATGATACTCACTTGTAGTCTATCGGGAAGGCGCCCTTGGAGCCGGTAGAGGTGTGGGTGTGTGTGTGTTCGGGGGGGGGGGGGGGGGGGGGGGGGGGGGGGGACCTACCTGGAACCAAAAGCTACCATGCAATAAAGAATAAAATAGCCATCACTCACTTGTAGTCTATCTGGAAGGCGCCCTTGGTGCCGGGTAGAGGTGTGTGTGTGTGTGTGTGTGTGTGTGAATGATATATGATACTCACTTGTAGTCTATCTGGAAGGCGCCCTAGGTGCCGGTAGAGAAGGGACCAAGTGAGAGGAGGAACTTGGTGATGTTGTTGTTGTACAGCGTGGAACTCTGTGTGGTAGAGAAGGGACCAAGTGAGAGGAGGAACTTGGTGATGTTGTTGTTGTACAGCGTGGAACTCTGTGTGGTAGAGAAGGGACCAAGAGAGAGGAGGGGTGTGTGTGTGGGGGGGGGGGGGGGGGGGGGGGGGGGATCTACCTGGACAAAGCTCCCATGCAATAAAATAGCCATCACTCACTTGTAGTCTATCTGGAAGGCGCCCTTGGTGCCGGTAGAGAAGGGACCAAGTGAGAGGAGGAACTTGGTGATGTTGTTGTTGTACAGCGTGGAGCTCTGTGTGGGCAGCCTGGAGGGCAGGTCAGTGTAGCCGATGACAGTGACGGCGTTGGCAGTCCTGCAAGATGGGGCGGTGGTGGTCGGTGTGGTGGGTGTGGTGGGTGTGAGTGGTGGTGGGTGTGTGGTAAAAATGTAAGAATGATCATGTTTTGTAGCTATTTCAGGGTTTCATTGTTGTAAAGATTGGTGTGGGCAGCCTGGAGGGCGGGTCAGTGTAGCCGATGACAGTAACGGCGTTGGCAGTCCTGCTAGATGGGGTGGTGGTGGGTGGTGGTGGGTGTGGTGTGTGGGAGGGAGGCAAAGGGGAAGGTGTGGTGGTGGGTGTGGGTGTGGTGTGTGGGAGGGAGGCAGAGAGGAAGGTGGTGGTGGTGGGTGGGAGTGGTGTGTGCTGTGTGGGAGGGAGGCAAAGAGGAAGGTGTGGTGGTGGGTGTGGGTGTGGTGTGTGGGAGGGAGGCAAAGAGGAAGGTGTGGTGGTGGGTGGGAGTGGTGTGTGGCTGTGTGGGAGGGAGGCAAAGAGGAAGGTGTGGTGGTGGGTGTGGTGTGGTGTGGTGTGGGAGGGAGGCAAAGAGGAAGGTTGTGGTGGTGGGTGGGAGTGGTGTGTGGTGGGTGGGAAGGGAGGCAGAGAGGAAGGTGGTGGTGGTGGGTGGGAGTGGTGTGTGCTGTGTGGGAGGGAGGCAAAGAGGAAGATGTGTGGTGGGTGTGGGTGTGGTGTGTGGGAGGGAGGCAAAGAGGAAGGTGTGGTGGTGGGTGGGAGTGGTGTGTGGTGGGTGGGAGGGAGGCAAATAGGAAGGTGGTTGTGGTGGGTGGGAGTGGTGTGTGCTGTGTGGGAAGGAGGCAGAGAGGCAGATCAGTGTAGCCGATGACAGTGACGGCGTTGGCGGTCCTGCAAGATTGGGTGTGGTAAAAAATGTAAGAATGAATGGTGTGTGTGGTGTGTGTGTGCGTGGTAAAAAATGAAAGATCACACCATACATCACACCACACATTCCCTCCCCCACCTGAACACCCCCAACCCCATCCCCGCCACACACCTCACAATCTTGTTGGGCTTGGTGTATCCACACTTTCCTCCGGCCTCCTAAGCCAGGTCCGCAAACTTCATTATCAGCAGGGCAGCCCAGATAACACCCCCGCACATTACCTCCCCCACGCATTTCCTCCCTCACGCCGCCACACGATCCCCCCCCACACCCCACACATTCCCTCCCCCACCCCGTCACACACCTCACGATTTCGTCGGGCTTGGTGTATCGACAATTTCCTCCGCCCTCCGAAGCCAGATCCACAATAACTGATCCAAGCTTCATGGAGTCCACAAACTCCTTCTTGATCACAAGAGGAGCACCCCACACATTCCCTCCCCCACCCCGCCACACCTCACGATCTCGTTGGGCTTGGTGTATCCACAGTTTCCTCCGGCCTCGGAAGCCAGATCCACAATCACTGAACCAGGCTTCATGGAGTCCACAAACTCCTTCTTGATCAGAAGGGGCGCAGCCTTGCCGGGGATCAGAGCTGTGGTGATCACGATGTCGACTTCCTTGCACTGGTCGGCGAACAGCTTCATCTCAGCCTCGATGAAGGCCGGACTCATCTCCTTGGGTGCGGTGGGGGTGGGGGGGGGTGAGGTGAGGGGTGGGGGATAAGGTGCGTAGGTGTGTGTGTGTGGGGGGGGGGGGGGGGGGGGGGGGGGGGGGGTATGAAGGCAGAGCTCATCTCCTTTGGGTGCAGTGGGGGGGTGGGGGTAGAAGGTGTGGGGGTGGGGGGTATGTGTGGGGGTGGGGTAAGGTGCGTGTGCGTGTGTGTGGGGGGGGGGGGGGGGGGGGGGGGGGGGGGGAGGGGGGGGGGGGGGGGGGAATCGCACTCACCTTGGAGTAACCGCTTCCACTGTCTCCCTCCTCGCTGATGTCGACGGTGAGGAACACACACACACTTTGAACTTGTGCTGGTGCACACACATTCACAAACATACAGACACACACACTCACCTTGGAGTAACCGCTGCCGCTGTCTTCCTCTTGTGTGGGGTGTGTGTGTGTGGGGGGGGGGGATGTGTGTGTGGTGCGGGTGTGTGGTGTGGATGTGTGGGCGTTGGGAGGTGTGTGTGTGTGTGTGTGTGTGAGAGGGTTTACGTCTGTGTATGTGTGGGGTGGTAAGAGTGTGGGTATGTGAGGGTAAACGTGTGTGTGTGTGTGTGTGTGTGTGTGTGTGTGTGTGTGTGTGTGTGTGCGTGTGTGTGTGTGTGTGTGTGTGCGTGTGCGCGTGTGTGTGTGTGCGTGTGTGTGTGTGTGTGTGTGTGTGTGTATGTGTGTGTGTGTGTGTGTGCGTGCGCGCGTGTGTGTGTGTGTGTGTGTGTGTGTGTGTGTGTGTGTGTGTGCGTGTGTGTGTGTGTGTTTGTGTGTGTGAAATCGCACTCACCTTGGAGTAACCGCTTTCGCTGTCGCCCTCCTCCCTGATTGAGGTGTGTGTGTGTATGTGGTGTGGGGAGGTGGTGTGTGGGGGGGGGGGGGGGGGGGGGGGGGGGGGGAGTGTGGGTGTGAAATTACACTCACCTTGGAGTACCCGCTTCCGCTGTCTCCCTCCTCGCTGATGTCAACGGTGAGGAACTCAGCTCCCATGGACTTGGCCTGCTCCCTGACAGCAGTACGGGTGTCGAACACACGCACAATGGCGCCCAGGCTTTTGGCCGCACCAACGGCAGCCAGGCCAGCAACACCGCCACCGATGACGAGCACCTGCACAGATTCAGGGTGCATGGGTGTGGGTGTATGTATGTGTGTGTACAGGTGTGTATGGGTGTGCGTGTGTGCGTGTGTGTATCCAGGTATCGAACTCGTGCACGATGGGGCCCAGGCTGTTGGCAGCACAAACAGCACGCCTACTCCTTCACCCGCACTCGCACTCGCACCCACACACCTACATCCTCACCCACACTCACACCAGCAGCACACACACCTACTCCCTCACCCACACTCACACCAGCAGCACCCACACATGCTCCCTCATCCACACTCACACCCACGCCTACTCCCTCACCCCCACTCACACCTACTCCCTCACCTACACTCACACCAGCAGCACCCACACATGCTCCCTCATCCACACTCACACCCACACCTACTTCCTCACCCACACTCACACCAGCAGCGCACATGCACTCACCTTGGCGAGAGGGACTCAGCCAGCAGCAGTGATCTGACCGGTGAAGAAGCGTCCAAACACAGTGGCAGCCTCCACCACAACCCTGTAACCGGCAAAGTTCGCCTCGCCCACTCCCGCACCTACTTCCTCACCCACACTCACACCAGCGGCCCACATGCACCCACCTTGGCGGGGGGGACTCGGCCAGCAGCAGTGATCTGACCGGTGAAGAAGCGTCCAAACACTGTGGAAGCCTCCACCACAACCCTGTCACTGGCAAAGTTAGCCTCACCCACACGCACACCTACTCCCTCACCCACACGCACACAAGCAGCGCACAAGCACCCACCTTGGCGGGGGGGACTCGGCCAGCAGCAGTGATCTGACCGGTGAAGAAGCGTCCAAACACTGTGGCAGCCTCCACCACAGCCCTGTAACCAGCGATGTTTGCCTGAGAGCTGAGGGAGTCGAAGGTCTGGGCCCTGCTGAGCATGCGGGGAATGGTGTCCATGCCAACAACGTTTGCCTTCTTGTCCTGAAGAGCCTTCACAATGGTGTCCTTATTCTGAGCGGGCTTGATGTGGCTGATGAGAATGACACCCTCCTTCATGGCAGCGACCTCGTCCATGGAGGGGGGGCGGACTTTGAGGATGATGTCGCTACCCAGAGCCTCGTTGGAGGCGACAATAGTAGCACCGGCGGCGGTGTAGGCCGAATCCTGCGGGGCAGGTGTGGATGTGAGTGAGGGAGTAGGTGTGGGTGTGAATGGGTGTGGGTGCAGATGATGTCGCTACCCAGAGCCTTGTTGGAGGTGACGATAGTAGCACAGGCGGCGGCGTAGGCCAAATCGTTTGGGGCGGGTATGAGTGTGGGTGAGGGAGTAGGTGTGGGTTTGAATGGGTGTGGGTGTGGGTGTGGATGAGGCAGTAGGCGTGGGTGTGGGTGTGAATGGGTGTGGACGAGGGAGTAGGCGTGGATGTGGGTGTGGGTGTGAATGAGTGTGGGTGTGGATGAGGGAGTAGGCGTGGGTGTGGGTGTGGGTGTCAATGGGTGTGGGTGTGGATGAGGGAGTAGGAAAAAAGAAACGGTGCATTTGGCTCAGGATTTTTCATTTCTGCTTTCCATAGCAGCTTCTAGGCAGCTCCCTGAGCCAACCACTGGGCTACACCGAACTATTTCAGCAGTTCTGAAAAGCTGATTACGTCAGCTTGAAGGTGCTTGAGTTGCGCCAAGTTTGGCTAAATAGCCAGACAGGGAAGCTGCCCAGAAGCTGCTGCTCGTAGCTGAAAAGAAAAACATTGATTGGGCTTGCATCCGTTAGAAATTTGAAAAATAGTACGAGCTGCCACAGGACGTGAGATTGAGGAAACCCTCCCGTATGCATGCGTGTGTACATACTGGAGAATAGCTACCATGGGTTTATTTGGTTTCGCAGAACCTCTGCGCCTGAGCTTGGACAACCACCCTGGTTTGGGCAACGCACCTGTTAGATAAATCATTAGTTGAAGGTGCAAGATTTCACACAATTAGGACACCCGCCACACTTAAAACATCACAACACTGTTGCCACCGAAAAATCAATCACATTAACGGTTTGGGCAACGCACCTGTTCGATATTATTAGGGAACGGCCTGGAACAGCAACTAATATTAGTGTTTGAAAAACTTATATTAACTAATATTATTATAGTGTCACAATAATATTAGTTTTTCAAATAAATTAGATTTTCTGGTGAGACGGCTCATGCGACTAATATTATGTAATATTCTACTTGATATCATATAATATTATTTATTCAATAATATTACATAACATAGCCGACCCCTAGATATTATTATGAAGGTGCGAGATTTCACACAGTCAGGACATATGTTATTGTAGAGTTAAATTATTACTGTAGCACGAACTCAAGGCCCCCGTCGGTTAAACGATTGTTTGGGGTTCAGTTCATTAGTGCTTTTTCTTTTTAAGCTCTTCCTAACAGTTGGGCAAGTCCCTTTAGCCTATCTGACCTACCCCTGGACTGTATCACACACACACAATCAGGACATCTGCCTTACTAAAAACATCACACCACTGTTGCCATCGAAAAATCAATCACGTGATTTTTGTTTACATTTTTATGTTTTTTCACGTCCGCCTTCTCGGTGCTCTTTTGTTATTTTTGTTATTTCGGCATGCAAGATGTCAACTTGTACCCTTAGATTGATACAATCGAGAGACTTCCACTGAACTCTGCGGCAGCTTCAGCTCCGCTTGCAACTTTAACCATCTTGCACCAAAACCAAACTTTTAACCATCTTGCACTGAAACCAAACTTTTAACCAACTTGCACTGAAACCAACTAACACGTTAACCAACTTCCACTGAACTCGGCAGCAGCTCCAGCTCCACATGCAACATTGACCACTTCGACCCCAGAAATCGTGTTTGTTGCCTTTTTTGTCTTTTTCGCTATTTTAGATATTTTGACATGCAATCCGCAATTTCCTCCCGTCTCGGAAGCCAGATCCACAACATGCAATGAAACCAACTGACATGCCAACCAACTTGCACTGAACTCGGCAGCAGCTCCAGCTCCGCTTGCAACATTGATCTCTTCAAACCAAAAAATCATGTTCGCCTTTTTTTGCTTTTTTTATTATTTTGATATTTCGACATGCAAGACTTTAACTTTTAACCATAGGCAGATACAATCGAGGGACTTCCGCTGAACTCTGCAGCAGCTCCAGCTCCACCTGCAACATCCAACTTCCACTGCAACGTACAAACAAACATCAGCTCCAGCTACTCATACAACTTTACCCAACTTCCACATTAACCAACTAACAAGTTAACCAACTAACACTGAACTCGGCAGCAGCTCCAACTCCGCTTGCAACGTTAACCAACTTTTTCGTTAACAAACTAACACGTTAACCAACTTGCACTGAACTCGGCAGCAGCTCCAGCTCCGCTTGCAACATTGACCTCTTTGAACCCAACCAATCGTGTTTGCCTTTTCTCTGGTTTTTTTGTTATTTGAGATATTTCGACATGCAAGACATCAACTTTTAGCTCCAACTCTGCTTGCAACGTTAACCAACTTGCACTGAAACCAACTAACACGTCAACCAACTTACACTGAACTCAGCAGCAGCTCCAGCTCCGCTTGCAACATTGACCTCTTTGAACCCTGCCTTCAGCAGGGCAGCCACACCCTCGGGGGTGACACCCACACGCTTCTCATTATCAAAGGATTCCTTGGGAACACCTGGGAATTGATTGTCAAATTGTGTGTGGTAGTCAGGTTGGTTTGTCTTGGTCATCAGTTGGTCTGGGGTGCATCGCATGCACCTGCCAGATTACATCACGTGCATCTGGCAGACTGCATCGCATGCATTTGACCGATTGCACACATCGCATGCATCTAGCAGATATGGCATGCATCAAGCAGATTACTTCGCATGTGTGTGTGTGTGTGTGTGTGTGTGTGTGTGTGTGTGTGTGTGTGTGTCTTGCATGGCAAGGTGTTAGATCTAGTGGCATGCAAGCTTGACTCGTCAAGACACTTCAGTCACAAAGACACTTCAATCACGAATCCATGATGGGAAAGAAGATGGCAGGGTGAACCTGATCCAATGGAGATTGGTCCTATAGTAAACAGTTGATGAAAGCAATACGCCCGCCGAACAAGGGTTGCAGATCAAGGGGGGCGAAACGGCGAAACAGAGGGACAAGTTCCGGAAGCCTGGCATTCGTTACGGAGGTCACATGGTTTCGGTTGGTTACTCCATGGCGGCGGAAAGCATGCAGAAGGCGAGTGGGGGAGGGAGTGGATGCGACAAACACTCGTTGACACCATCGAAGCAGTTGAGGGCTAGCATGCACCTCATAGGAGACGTGAGGGGAGGACAGAGGGGGACGGGCTGGGGGAAACGATCTGGACAGCTGGAACGAGACTGTGTCATAGCGCATGCGCATGCCGCGCTTTTCCTTGCCTTGTCGGTACACGTCAGCATTGACCTAGATGGTAGAGTTCATCGCAGTCCGTCGAACGCGAGCCATAGCGCATTTCTAAGGGGGGCAGTTTGGATTGGGTTGGATAAAAGAAGGAGGGAGGGAAGTAACCGAAGTAGCGCTGCATGGGAGCGCGGAATCTTGGACTGGGACATGAAAACAATCGACCTTCACATGGACAACTCCAACTATCAGGACGGGAATATAGAGGGGGATATCGTCAGCCGGAGGGAATTGGGCGCATGCACTCCCAATTTGGTCGAATCGCTCGCCTGAGTAACGGGGAAATCCCATCGCTCGTACCGATCACGAAACAGAAGAAGATATTTATCGGAGTTATTTCGAGCTTCACATTCCATGCAATATATTCCAGAAGGGAGGGGGGGGCTGATATATTCTTACCAATAGAAAGGGTTCCGTAGGGAAGGGAAGGGTGTGGAGCAGCGGTGACAGCGGGCTTCTCAGGCGCAGCGACGGTTGGCACAAGTCGAATGCCCCGCTGACCAGCCTTGTTGGACAGTCTCTGGTTAGGGGTAACGACAGGGCCATTAGCGCGCAGGAGGGCGGAAGATCTGCATAAGTAAAGCAGGCAAAGGTGGTTTGGAAGCAGGTTGGAATGCGTGCTGGATGTGTCCACGTGCATCCCTCTTTTTCGTACCCAGTGAAGTTTATCTCGGGCTGCACAATTGCGTCCCCAACTAAACGTAGCTCGCAGTGTAGGGCAGCTCAACGACTAACCTGATAGACTGAGGCTTGGAGAGTACGGGAAGCACACCGGCGGCACTAGCACGTCCGCATGCGGAGGCACGGAGGGTACCCTTCAAATCCATGGTTTCGATGTTGGTCACAAATTTCGCGTAGGTTCAGATACAGAATTAGACTCGGCAAGGCGTCGACGGATAAATGTGCAAATGTTTGCGCCTAGGCACAAAATGCTCGAACGTGCAAACGAGATTGTACTGCAGACACGGTACAGGAAGTTCGCTGGTATGACTTTTCAGGTTCTACCCTGCCCTGGGTTCGTATAAGATTTGGGTGGTGGGACAGTTACGGAACAGAACCGGTTCGGTACCGGAACCGAAACCGGTGTGCACAACTCCTCTTCGCTTCCTACGCGTTTAAGGCTCCTATTTTTATGCTCCGGTTGTGATGCGCGCCTGAAAAGAGCTTTCAGTGCTGCACAAGTTGAAAACCAATAACCCCTGCGGTGGCCTCGGTACACTAAACCAGAGACTCTCTGCACTAAACCTACACTCCAGACCCAGCTCAAATTGCTGTGCAGGCGTCCATTTTGTTACTGTAACTTCCCCCCTTCACCAATCCTCCTCCACCATCTCCATCATCTTCTACCCTAGTTAGCATACATCCCGTTTCGACGATTCATGACCAGTCTCGTGCAGTCACGTCTTATCAACCAACTCGGGTTCAATGTTCACTTTTCCAATTTCTCAAAAATCAATTTTCTAGTAATCTCTGAATGCATCTTAGTAATCCACAGTACCAGCACTGTTTTGTTTCTATCTCTGGTTGCCATTGAAACATTCTCACGCTAGGCTATCACTGTAGCACGAACTCAGGGCCCCCGTCGGTTAAACGATTGTTTGGGGCTCAGTTCATCAGTGCTTTTTCTTTTTAAGCCCTTCCTAAACGGTTGGGCAAGTCCCTTTAGCCTATTTGGCCTACCCCTGGACTGTAACATACATACATACATACATACATACATACATACATACATACATACATACATACATACATACATACATACATACATACATACATACATACATACATACATACATACATACATACATACATACATACATACATACATACATACATACATACATACATACATACAAGGCTCTTTTCTTTCAAGCACGATATCTGCGATACAAGTCAATGGGGCTCAAAATCGCGCTACCGTGCGCGGGATGTAGGATCCTAAGTGTCAACATTTCCCGTAATCAGAGGTTCCTAAAAGGGGTAGGTGGGGTGGGGGTGGGGGGTGGGATGTTTGAATCCCAGCGCTTTTGAATGGGATCTTACGTTTAATTTCCCCTGTTTTGTAAGCTATTTAAGGTAACTTTTGTTGTTCTTGCTTCTTGTAGACGATGGGGCAGGGACACGGTAGATGCTACACAGTTGTTACAACGATGTGATAATATGGATTCAAGGTAAACTTGCCATCTTAAGTAGACAACAGAGCAGGCGGCTGTAGGGCCTACCGGTACTACTATATCTGAGCCATAGCTGGCTGATGGTATCAGCCGCTAGCTGGCTGGCGGTCCATGGTCACAGACCTAACCGGACCTGTCGCATACAGGGTCACTATTGTATGACGTATACGTCGTACAATAATAGTAACCAAGTTCAAGTTCAAGAAGGGGATCTTTCGTCCCCTTCAAACCCATGCAGTGCAGTGCGCCTACTCTTTTGTAGGAGTGGCAACGCCATTCGAACCGAATCCTCTGTGTCGCTGGTGTGTGTCAGGAGCAGGGTACTGCAGGAGGCCCCCCAGCTCTGCTGCCTGAGACGCAACCAATTGTATAGCCTGCGTCCTGCGACACAACGGTTACCGCCCCCCCCCCCCCCCCCCCCCCCCCGCCCAATGTTGCGCCCTGAGACGCAACGGTCGTATCGACGTAACCCCGGGAGACCCACCTCTTGGTGTGAAATACCTTCCACACATAAGTGCCTTTTGATGCTCTGTAGGCCCCAT
The DNA here is from genome assembly GCA_013435795.1 of Chlamydomonas sp. ICE-L. Classification (NCBI taxonomy): domain Eukaryota; kingdom Viridiplantae; phylum Chlorophyta; class Chlorophyceae; order Chlamydomonadales; family Chlamydomonadaceae; genus Chlamydomonas; species Chlamydomonas sp. ICE-L. The sequence goes on from JACBWV010000506.1 coordinate 4,619,501, forward strand.
ATGAGGGGCTCAGCACAGCGGTATGGGCCCAAGATTTGAAAGACAGCTACGGGGGGGGGGGGGGGGGGGGGGGAGAGAAGGAGAGAGAGAGAGAGAGAGGGGGGGGAGAGAGACAGGCTGAGAGAGATACAGGTGGGGGAACTTGTTACACCGATTGGATTCACTGGTAATACATATAATGTTTTATATATTAAATGTATACATTTGTATTTGTACATGTTTCGAGAGGCATGGAGAGGAGCTTTGAGAGCTTTCTTGTTACAGCAAAGAAATTCCTACTATACCACTTCTAGTCTGGTCACCACTACATCCTTACATAGCCTGGAGCTTCTTCTTCACAATCTCGCTGACCATCCTGCTGTCGGCCTTACCAGCAGCCTTGGCAGCAACCGCACTCATCACAGGTTTCATGTTCTTGATGCTGGTTGCACCCGTTTCTGCAATGGCTTCGTCAACCAGCTTCTCGACCTGACAACGAGATGGGTAGGGGTGTAGAGTGTGAGGTCTGGGTGTTGAGTGAGGGAAAGAGGTACAGACTTCACTGTATGGGGTGAATGAGCAGGAGACTGGTGGTGATGGGTAGGGGTGTAGAGTGTGAGGTCTGGGTGTTGAGTGAGAGAAAGAGGTACAGACTTCAGTGTTTGGGTTGAATGAGCAGGAGACTGGTGGGGATGGGTAGGCGTGTGGAGTGTGAGGTCTGGGTGTTGAGTGAGAGAAAGAGGTACAGACTTCAGTGTTTGGATTGAATGAGCAGGAGACTGGTGGGGATGGGTAGGGGTGTAGAGTGTGAGGTCTGGGTGTTGAGTGAGAGAAAGAGGTACAGACTTCAGTGTTTGGATTGAATGAGCAGGAGACTGGTGGGGATGGGTAGAGGTCTGGGTGTTGAGTGAGAGAAAGAGGTACAGACTTCAGTGTTTGGATTGAATGAGCAGGAGACTGGTGGGGATGGGTAGGGGTGTAGAGTGTGAGGTCTGGGTGTTGAGTGAGAGAAAGAGGTACAGACTTCAGTGTTTGGATTGAATGAGCAGGAGACTGGTGGGGATGGGTAGGCGTGTGGAGTGTGAGGTCTGGGTGTTGAGTGAGAGAAAGAGGTGCAGAGTGTGTTATGAATGAGCAGGAGACTGGTTGGGATGGGAGAAGGTGGGAACAAGACTTTTGATCTTGATGCTGGTTGCACCCGTCTTCGCAATGGCTACATCAATCAGCTTCTCCACCTGACAGCGAGATGGGTCAAGGCGTTGGATGTGAGGTCTGGGTGTTGAGTGAGAGACTGAGGTGCAGATTACAGAGTGTTGGGTGGATGGGCAGGAGACTGGCGGGGATGGGAGGGGGTGTAGAGTGTGATGTCTGGGTGCTGAGTGAGAGAAAGAGATGCAGAGTGTGGGATGAATGGGCAGGAGACTGGTGGGGATGGGGAGCTTCTTTCCTTTCAATAAAATACAAATAAAAAATGCCCATAACTCACCAGCTGCCAACATGGTGGGGAGGTAGCATGCAGCGTTGTTAGGTGTGGTGTAATAGAGCGCAGTGTTGGGTGGAGTTGAGTGTTGGTTGTTGGAATGGAGTGTTAGTTATTGGAGTGGAGTGGAGTGTTAGGCGTTGGAGTGGAGTGTTGGGTGGAGTGGAGTATAATGTTGTGTGGTGGAGTGGAGTGGAGTGTTGGGTGGAGTGGAGTAAAATGCTGTGTGGTGGAGTGGAGTGTTGGGTGGAGTGGAGTAGAAGATAGAATGCGTGTGGTGGGTGGAGTGAGTGTTGGGTGGAGTGGAGTAGAATGCTGTGTGGTGGAGTGGAGTGTTGGGTGGAGTGGAGTAGAATGCTGTGTGGTGGAGTGGAGTGTTGGGTGGAGTGGAGTAGAATGCTGTGTGGTGGAGTGGAGTGTTGGGTGGAGTGAAGTAGAATGCTGTGTGGTGGAGTGGAGTGTTGGGTGGAGTGGAGTAGAATGCTGTGTGGTGGAGTGGAGTGTTGGGTGGAGTGGAGTAGAATGCTGTGTGGTGGAGTGGAGTGGAGTGGAGTGGAGAAGCGGGATAATGGTGGGGATGAGGAGTTCTTGTGGAATCCTATGTCAGAAAGTCGCGATTGGCAATTCCGTTTCGACGAATGGTTAAATGGTTGAGCTCGTTGAACCGATGAAGGTGCTGGGTTCGAATCCCAATGGGTGCGCTGTCAGAGTTAAGCGACAGCTAGGTCAGTCTCACTGACAGTGGCGTGTCCTCGTGGACACAGCCGCTTTCCTAAGCCCGTAACCTAATCTGAGAGAACCTTACGGGGGAGCCTTAGAGGCTTCCCCTTCTGTAAACATTGCCTTGAGTCAATACATACCTGTACCACTCTCCACCCAAAGATGTCACTCTCTAAGGTTATGGGCCCATCACGCTAACCACTGCGCATTGCACTCTGAAGATGGCACCAATCGGTCTATCAGTCCACCAAGTTTTGCTGACCGCTGGGACAGTCGAACGGTGGGGCTAAAGTCTCCATAATGGACTACGTGTGAATGGAATAAGCGCGGCGGTTTGCTTCCCCGCGCCGACTCCAGGCGCCAAATGGACTGTTGGGCAGATGAGCTCAGGCCCCTCTCAATCCGGAGGACCATCAGATGTCTCTCATCAAGCTGGAGGATCGTCCAGCTTGATGAGAGACAATATATGGTCCTCCGGATTGAGAGGGGCCTGAGCTCATCTGCCCAACATGTGCTTCAGTGTTCGCGGTCGCTGTCGCGCCATGGTAGCTTTGTCCAGGTAAAGTAGCAGCCCGTTCTCTACCGCCGCAAGACGGGGCTCCCTTAATGACACGCCCCAACAGGCGTTCTCATTACATCGCGATTGGCAGTGGGAGAGGGCGTAGAATGTACGCACGCACATACCTCATGAGCAGCCAACATGGTGGGGAGGTACCTCTACGGGAGGTCCACCTGTCCCTGTCATACACTCTCACAAAGGGGAGGCTCCACCTGTCCCTGTCATACACTCTCTCACACACACACACTGTGTGACACACTACCACGCTGTCTCCCAGCTGGATTACATCCTTGTAGCCGAAAAGAAAAGCACTGCACACACACACACTCACACACGCACATCCACATACATCAGCATCCAACATGGTGGGGAGGTAGCTCTCCGGGAGGTCTAGCTCCACCTGCTCCTGTCATACACTCTCACACACACGCACACTGTGTGACACTACCACGCGGTCTCCCAGCTTGATTGCATCCTTGTGGCCGAAAAGAAAAGCACTGCACACACGCACTCACACGCACGTACCTCATCAGCATCCAACATGGTGGGGAGGTAGCTCTCCAGGAGGCCTAGCTCCACTTGCTCCTGTCAGACACTCTCTCACACACACACACACACTGTGTGACACACTACCACGCTGTCTCCCAGCTTGATTGCATCCTTGTGGCCGAAAAGAAAAGCACTGCACTGCACACACAAACACTCACACACGCACGTACCTCATCAGCATCCAACATGGTGGGGAGGTAGCTCTCCAGGAGGTCTAGCTCCACCTGCTCCTCATCAGCCAGGTCATCCCTGCCCCCTGCCTTGTACGAATCAATGCTGTCCTTCCTTTGCTTGGCCAGCTTTGGAATCACCGGGCGTGTGGTGGGGGGGGGGTTGAGAAAGGTGGTGTGTGTGAGCTTGTTTTGATAGTGGTAGTTGGTGTGCTCCACCTACTCCTCGTCAGCAGCAGGTCATCCCTGCCCCCTGCCTTGTACGAATCATGCGTTACTCTTTCCTCCTGCCCTGGCAAGCTTTGGATACATGGGTGGGTGTAGTGTGGTGTATGGTGTGGGGTGGGCTTAGTAGTGGGGGGGGTGAGTGGGTGGGGGTGGTGGAGAAAGTGGTATGTGTGGTTGTTTTGATAGAGTGTGTGTGTGTGGGCTCCACCTGCTCCTCGCAGCAGGTCATCCTCACCCTGACTTCGTACAAATTGATGCTGTCTGGCCGCTTGCTTGGCAAGCTTTTGATCACCGGTGTGTGTATGTGTGAGTGGGGGCGGGTTGGCAGTGGGAGAGAAGGGGGGGGGTGGGGGGGGGGGGGGGGGACTCCCCTTCCGGGGGGGGGGGGGGGGGGGGGGGGGGGGGGGGTAGGTGGGGGGGAAGTGTGTAAGTGTTTGAGTGAGTGTGTGAGTGAGTGAGTGTGGGTTTGTGTGGGGGAAGTATGTGTGAGTGTGTGTGTGTGCTCCACCTGCTACTCCTCAGCAGGTCATCTCAGTTCCCTGCCTTGTATGCATCAATGCTGTCCTCCCTCTGCTTGGCTAGCTTTTGGATCACCTGGGTGGGTGCGTGGTTGGGTGGGTGGAGGTGGAGGCGGTGAGAAAGTATGTATGTGTGTGTGAGTGAGTGTTTTTGTATAGAGTGTGTGACAGCGCGCGTGTGCGTTTCTTTGTGTGCCCTCCCCCCTCCCTCTCCCCCTCCGTTCCCCAAGTTTGCCCCCGTGGCCTGGCACACATAACACATATTTCCCAGTACACTTTGTGTGTGTGTGTGAGAGAGTGTGTCAGAGTGAGCGTATGTATGTGTGTGAGTGAGTGTGTGGATGTGCATGTGTGTGCGCATGTGTGTTTCACTATGTGTGTGTGTGTCAAAGTGTGTCAGTGTATGCAAGCGTGTGAGTGTGTGCATGTGTGTTCCACTATGTGTGTGAATGTGTGTCAGAGTGTGTCAGAGTATGCAAGCGTGTGAGTGTGTGCGTGCATGTGCATGCGTGTGCTTGTGCATGTGTGTTCCACTATGTGTGTGAGAGTGTGTCAGAGTGTGTCAGTGTATGCAAGTGTGTGAGTGTGTGCATGTGTGTGCTTGTGCATGTGTGTTCCACTATGTGTGTGAGTGTGTGTCGGAGTGCGTCAGTGTATGCAAGCTTGTGAGTGTGTGCATGTGCGTGTGTGTGCATGTGCATGTGTGTGCTTGTGCATATATGTTCCACTATGTGTGTGAGTGTGTGTCAGAGTGTGTCAGTGTATGTGTGTGCCTGCGCCTGTGTGTGCGTGCAGTTGGCTTTGGAGGGACTTTGTCCATGAGCCCATTGTACTTAAGCTGTTCCACTGTGCGTGTGAGAGTGTATGTATGTGTGTGAGTGTGTGTGCATGCATGCATGCATGTGCGTGTGTGTGCGTGCAGTTGGCTTCGGAGGGACTCAGGCCGTTAGCCCATGTTACTTGAGCTACCACTTGCTATGCCAACACCAACACCAACACTATCACTGACATTGACACCAACACCAACCTTACCACCAACACTATCACTATCATTATCACCAACACTATCACCAATGCCACGACCAACACTACTACCAATACCAACCCTACCATCAACGCTATCACCAATACCAACACTACTACCAATGCAAACCCTACCATCAACACTAAAGCCAATATCAACTCCAAAGCCAACACCTAAACGAAAAGCCAACACTCAAACAAAAAACCAACGTGTGGTTGCAAGAGCATCAGTCGTTTTAAAGGAAAGGTACAGGTGTCTTTCATAGCACCATGGTGCTCCTAGTAGCCTTTTGGTTGCTTCTAGCAGCTGTTTTGCCCCCCAAAGCACCCCCAGACAGCTCCAACATAGCACCGCCAAAACACCAAAGTAAGCAATGTAGCTATTGAGCTACAAGTAGCACCATGGTGCTCCTAGCAGCCATTTGGTTGCTACTAGCAACTGTTTCCCCCCCCAAAGCAACCCCAGACGGCTCTAACATAGCACCGCCAAAACACCAAGGTTAGCTATGTAGCTCCTGGTGCTTTGCTTTCCATAGCACCATGGTGCTCCTACTAGCCTTTTGGTTGCTCCTAGCAGCTGTTTTGCCCCCCAAAGCAACCCCAGACGGCTCTAACATAGCAACGCCAAAACACTAAGGTTAGTGGGGAACAGCAACTAATATCAGTGTTTGAAAAACTAATATTATTAAAGTGTCACAATGATATTAGTTTTTCAAATAAATTCGAAATTCTGGTGAGACGGCTCGTCCGACTAATATTATTTAATACAATATAATAGTATTTAATATAATATTATTTTTTCACTAACATTATATAACATAGCCCCTAAAGGTAAGCGGTGCAGCTCTTGAGCTACTAGCAGCATCTTAAATAATCTGACCGCCTTCATCAATCTGAGGTGACCGGCCAATGTCACAGGTGGCGTGGGCTGCCTTTATCAATCTGCCTTTATCAATCTGAGGTGACCGGCCAATGTCGCAGGTGGCGTGGGCTGCCTTTATCAATCTGCCTTTATCAATCTGAGGTGACCGGCCAATGTCGCAGGTGGCGTGGGCTGCCTTTATCAATCTGCCTTACTCAATCTGAGGTGACCGGCCAATGTCGCAGGTGGCGTGGGCTGAAGGTCTGGGTCGATGCCGAACCCTTAGGTACTATCGGCACCTCCCCTGGTACAACCAGTGTAACAGTGGGGTCTCAGCCACCTTCAGGGTGGTGAATAAAAGCTTGAAAAGCATGCATTGCACAATTAAATTATCATCCCATTGGGGAAGATGATTAAATTACAATTGCGTAATTAAATGTTCACTGTAGCATGATCTCAGGGCCCCTGTCAGTACAACAATTGGTTGGGGTCCCTGTCGGTACAACGATTGGTTGGGGTCCCTGTCGGTACAACGATTGGTTGGGGTCCCTGTCGGTACAACAATCGGTTGGGGTTTCTGTCGGTACAACGATCGGTTGAGGTCCCTGTCGGTACAACAATCGGTTGGGGTTTCTGTCGGTACAACGATTGGTTGAGGTCCCTGTCGGTACAGCGATTGGTTGGGGTCCCTGTCGGTACAACGATTGGTCGAGGTCCCTGTCGGTACAGCGATTGGTTGGGGTCCCCTGTCGGTACAGCGATTGGTTGAGGTCCCTGTTGGTACGACGATTGGTTGGGGTCCCTGTAGGTACAACGATTGGTTGGGGTTTCTGTCGGTACAACGATTGGTTGAGGTCCCTGTCGGTACAACGATTGGTTGGGGTCCCTGTCGGTACAGCGATTGGTTGGGGTTTCTGTTGGTACAACGATTGGTTGAGGTCCCTGTTGGTACGACGATTGGTTGGGGTCCCTGTCGGTACAACGATTGGTTGGGGTCCCTGTCGGTACAACGATTGGTTGAGGTCCCTGTTGGTACGACGATTGGTTGAGGTCCCTGTCGGTACAACAATTGGTTGGGGTCCCTGTCGGTACAACGATTGGTTGGGGTCCCTGTCGGTACAACGATTGGTTGGGGTCCCTGTTGGTACAACAATCGGTTGGGGTTTCTGTCGGTACAACGATTGGTTGAGGTCCCTGTCGGTTCAACGATTGGTTGGGGTCCCTGTCGGTACAACGATTGGTTGTGGTCCCTGTCGGTACAACGATTGGTTGGGGTCCCTGTCGGTACAACGATTGGTTGGGGTTCAGTTTATCAGCGCTTGTTTGTTTGAACTATTAAGCCTACCCCTGGACTGTAACAACATACAACATGTGTAACCTTCAGCATGAAGTAAGGTGTGTGCAGGCCTTGCACTTGTGCCGGCATGCGGAACGCATGAGTAAACACAAATGAAAATTGATATGCCTTGCCAAGGGGCGTGAGTTTGAAGGAACCTTCCTGTTCGCTTGAACTAGGGAATGGTTACTGTGGGTTTTGTTTTTCGCAGACCGCTACTGCGCCTGAGCTCGGACTAGCGCTCAACAGCACGGGGGGAAGTTCTCAACCTCTTCCAAGGCGGCAGGTATGAAATCGTGAACCTAGCAACGGGCTCAAACTGCAGACCTGTCAGGCATGGCAGATTCTACTGAACCAACCAGCCTGAACTCGCACGCATGAGTATGTACGTTACAGCCCGGGGTGGTTGATCATTTTGCTGGACTGAAACAGGTGCTGGGTTTGAATTCCTAGGATGCGCTTTAGTTTTCGCGGTCGCTGTCAACCACCATGGTAGCACTGTCTAGGTAAAGCAGCAGCCTGTTCTCTACCACTGTAAGACAGGATTCCCTTAAAACTATGCCCCACCAGGCGTTATAATTCCAGTCCAGGGGCAGCCACTTTGGCTAAAGGGGCTTGCCCATCCTCAAGCAATCAAGATTACATGTAGATTTGTAGGAGGGGCTAATTGAAAGAAACACTGGGACTAGAAAATTGAAACACTGCATGCACCCCTTTAACTCATTCGTTAACTCATTTCAACACGTAGAGGTTTTGCAAGCATACATGAACGTTCATGCGTTCGACCAGCTCAGCCTTTTTCCTTTCTGGGCTTGGCTTGGCTTACCTACCTTGATAACGTCCTCATCGGTCGTGACGACATCCTTCCCTTCCTGCCTCATATCGATTTCTCGGGATTTCACGGCCGCTTGCAGGAATCGAATTGCGTTCAATCGAGGCTTGTCCTTCGCCTTCATCGCTGCCTTCATGTCTGCGCTCAGCTGCAGCACCATGGCAGCTTTGGGAGCTTCGACAGCATCAGCGCCGGTACTGAAAGCGATGATGCGATCGCGACATGAGGAGATATGAGGGGGGGCGTGGGATACAGGATTGCGTGCGACGGAAGAGGTGGAAGAAAGTACCCGGCGGAAGATGGCTGTCCTCATGGTCCTAAAAAGTTATAAAGGTTTTTGTTTGTTTGTTTCCTGTGATGCGAAGTGAGGTCAGATGGCTGCTTTCGGACGAGGAAAGCAATAAAAGCAGTTGATTCGCGTCGAGGATTGCGGTATTGCGTTGAGATTTGAGAGAGTATACAAGAGCTCGATGAAGGAGCGAAGATAAGGGTTGCCGGCCGGCTAACGGAAAAGTGATTGCTAGTTGCCGTGGCTTGGTTTCTTATCTTCGCTCCGTCCTTCTCCGGTGGTCCTTCTCCCAGCTCATTTCGACTCTCTTCAACGCAATTCCGCAATCCTCGACGCGAATCGACTGCTTGTGTTACATTCCACGTCCGAAAGCAGCCATCTTACCTCACTTCGCATCACATAGGTTCAGATAAGTATAGGAGCGATGGACGCTAAACGCCTGCGGTTGTTAGGGTGTACTAACGTCTGGATCCTGGACGGCCAGGGCGGTTGTGAGAGTTCGCGACCGTCTGGATTGGACGTTGTGGACGGTTTTGGGGTGCACGAACGGCTGGGTCCTGGTCTATTTATTTTTTGGGCTACGCATGGCAGCTTCCAGCCAGCTCTGTTAGCCAACCACTGGGTAAATCCCAAAGCGTTCAGCTGTACTGGAATGCCTATCATGTCAGTTGTCAGACGCACTAGCTAGCTCCAAGTTGGGCCCAAGGACAGGGAAAGGAAGATGCCTAGGAGCTGCTACGTGTAGCCCCCCCCCCCCCCCCCCCCCCCCCCCCCCCCCCCCCCCCCCTTAAACAGTGCCTGTTCTTTGTCCATTTTGTCTTTCGGAACGCCATAGCTGATTTAGCGGGCAGGAGGTAGGGAGAGGTGGCAGTGATTGTGTGGTTGTGTATGTGTGTGAGTGTGTGTGTGGGGGGGGGGGTTGTGTTTGCTTGCTTGTGTGTGTGTGTGCACGAATGTGTGTGTGTTAGCTTGTGGTTGTGTGTGTTTATGTTTGGGCATGTGAGTTGGAATGTTTGTGTGTGTGTACCTATGTTTGCGTTTGTGTGTGGATGTGTGTGTGTGTGTGAACTTGTGTGTGTTTATGTGTGTGTGTATGTGTACATGTGTGTGTTTATGTACGTATGTTTGTGTTTGTGTGTAGGTGCGCGTGTGTGTTTGTATGTATGAGTGTGTTCATGTACGTATGTTTGCGTTTGTGTGTGTGTGTGTGCGTGTGTGTGTACATGAGCATGCATGTGCGTGTGTGTACGTGTGCATGTTCGTGCTTGTGCGTGTGATGGTGAGGGGGGCAGTGCCAGGGGGGGGGGGGGGGGGGCACTACTCTTTTCAGCTACTCACATCAGCTTCTAGGCAGCTCCCCGTACTGACAATTCAGCCAACCCTACAGCAAGGTAGTCCTCATATTCTTAGTTTCAGCTGCAGGCAGCAGCTTCTAGGCAGCTCCCCTGGCTGGCAATTCAGCCAACCCTACAGCAAGGTAGTGCTCCTGCTTTTCTGTTCAGCTGTAGGCAGCAGCTTATGGGCAGCTCTTCTGTCGGACAATTCAGACGACCCTGAAGCAAGGCAGGGCTCCTATTCTTCTATTTAGCTAGTCAGCAAATGCTAGGAAGCTCCTAGGTCCAGTCAAGCGTCTAAGCCGCAAAGAAATGCCATGAGACAGGCCGCTAGGCCAGAGTTTTATTTTTGACCTCGAGCAGTAGCTGCTGGGCAGCTCCCCCAGCCAGCCACTAGTCATAGCCCAAAGAATTTAGCAGTGCTGGAAAGCTGAAGATGCCAGCTTTCAGGTCATAGCTTTTCTTCTCAGCTACAAGGAGTACCGTAGTTAATAGGCAGCTCCCCTAGTCTGACTAGCTATTCAGCCAACATCAAAGCATGGCTGTGCACCTACTATTTTTTATGAGTGGCAGCGCAATTCGAACTGAATCCTCGGTGTCGCTGGTTTGTGTCTGGAAACCCACCTCCTGGGGTGAAATGTGAAATACCTTTTACGACCAAAAAAAGGTGCTCGAGTTTTCCTACTCAGCCATAGGCAGCTCCCCTGTCTGGAAATTCATTCAAACCTGAAGCTAGGTGGTGCTATTGTTTTTCTATTCAGCTACAAGCACCAGCTTCTAGGCAGCTCCTGGAACCCACAACCTAGCAAGAGTAAGCGTCACCAACTCAAAATAGGACAAGGACAACTGGTGTTGCGCTTGGTGTGCCCCACTTCAGCCCTGCCCACTTCTCCGCTTTGTTTAACGCTAATTAGCAGGTCCTTCTGAGCACCTCATTGAGGGGGGGGGGGGGGGGGTAACTTTCACTTGCACGTTCGGGGATGTGGTGGTGTTTAAAAACACCGGTTGTTTGGTTTGAACAAAAGTGTGTGTAGTTTAAACTGAGGCGGAATCCATCTCCTTCTTAGACGACTTCTTGGGGAGCAGGACAGAGTGGATGTTGGGCAGAACCCCGCCATTAGCGATGGTTACGGAGCCCAGCAGCTTGGACAGCTCTTCGTCGTTACGGATGGCCAGCTGGACGTGGCGGGGGACGATCCTGGTCTTCTTGTTGTCGCGGGCAGCGTTGCCGGCCAGCTCCAGGACCTCGGCACACAAGTACTCGAGGACAGCAGCCAGGTACACTGGGCCACCAGCGCCAACGCGCTCGGCGTACTTGCCCTTCTTCAGGTAGCGGGCAACACGGCCCACAGGAAACTGCAGTCCCGCCTTGGAGCTGCGAGAAACGGACTTCTTGCCTCCACGGCCTCCAGTTTTGCCTGCCATTATGTTGCGATTGATTGGTAACGAAATAAACGGCTGCGATATAGAGAGTTGTGCATTCCTCGTTTCGAGGGCGAGTAAATACTCCCCGGCCATGTCCTGCTGATCCGAGGCTGATTTAGACCATCCCCATCCGCCCCGGTTCGGTTATGTCCTGCTGATCCGCTGTTTGCACTGGCACTGGTTTTGACTGAACGAGTACATAATCGTCGCGTCAGCGTGATTATTATTATTAAACCTTCTCCGAATCGTTCTTCCTTTACCGTGACATTGACTCCTAACTTGCAACAATGGCCCCCAAAGCTGCTGAGAAAGCTCCCGCCAAGAAGGCCGCCCCCGCCAAGACTGCGGAGGGCAAGAAGAAGGCCAAGAAGATGGCCAAGGCAGAGACCTACAAGATCTACATCTACAAGGTGCTGAAGCAGGTGCACCCAGACACTGGTATTAGCTCCAAGGCCATGGGCATCCTCAACTCCTTCATCAACGACATCTTCGACAAGATCGCCTCCGAGGCCGCTCGCCTGGCTCGCTACAACAAGAAGCCCACTGTTACCTCCCGCGAGATCCAGACCGCTGTCCGCCTGGTCCTGCCCGGAGAGCTTGCCAAGCACGCCGTGTCCGAGGGCACCAAGGCCGTCACCAAGTTCACCTCCGCTTAAGCTGAAAGTGAGCACTAGCTACCACAGCTAAACAAAGGTGTTTTTCAACACCACTCTTCTTTGATCCCCTTCCTGTCACCACGACCACATCCCTTCCTCGCGTCGAATGGCGGTATTTGTGCATCTCAGTCCGAGATACCTGCCATTACACCTTGTGGAGTTGTGGTACCTCATGTGGTACTCAACTATACACGAGGGTAGGATTGTGGCTCTGCACATCCCAACAAGGTACAGATGCTCATCATTGTTTCATTTTTGGCTACTCATGACAGCACCAATAGCCAGCCACTGGGTCAAACCCAATGCTTGGAGCTACATTAGGATGCTTGTCATATCAGCTTTCAGTCGCAGTAACCAGCTTCAGGTATGGCTCCAGGGCAGGCAAATGGAGCTGCTACATGAGAAGCCCAGACAATAACCAGTGGCACCCATCCCTGTGTCACCCCCCAGCATGAAAGGTGTACTGGTGGTCATGACCCTTTGCCTTCGTGTGTTCTATGCAGCTACCTTTCAGCCTATGTATTTTATGTGTGTGTGTCCTGAACTCCTCTTGGTTGCCTTGCATGTGTATTCTCTGTCATCTGTTTGTATGGGCGTCTGCTTTCTTCGTTCTTGTATAACTTGAACTGGGTTACATGGTGAAACCACGCACTCACCCATCTGGAGTGTGCGTGTTGGCACGCAGGCACGTACATGTTGGTCTACTCTGGCAAGATCCATTGCCTCAGACTTAACAGGTGTCCCACACATTCTGATTTAAGGGTCATTGAATCACTGCAGGAAATCCCATATTTTGACAGGTATGCGCTGGATGTCCTGTATGTTCTCAGCAGGGCTTGGCGTACCTTGCACCTTGTAGTCAGTAGGGCTTGAAGTACCCGGCAAACAGCATATGCTTGCTTGTGCATTCACTGAATTGTGTTCGTTGTGGTATGCACCAGGGTTGTTCATTTCGCTGCGTCCTCCGACGCAGACACGACGTCAGAGGGTTTGTAGGGGGGTCTGTTGACCAAAAAGAAGAGGCGCAGGCTATACAATTTGTTGTATCTCAGGCAGCAGAGCTGGGGGTCTTCCTGAAGTACCCTGACATGTACTCCTTATGCGTTCACATGCATTGCGTGCACCCATGAGCAGAGCCACATTCTTGTTGCGTGCATAGATATCATAATAGTTAAATGTACACATATCACGACGTGATTTGGTTTCTTTGAACAACAGTATTTTGAATATGCTGATACCATTTGAACAGTAATTTAAAGGATTTGGGCCTAAACTTTAATAATCGGTCTGCACGTTGCTCAGGTCTGGGGTATGAGGAGAAGAAAACATTCATAATCGGTCTGCGCGGTTTGCTTACATTCTGGCTCAACCAATAAACTCGTGTATCGCTCACATCTAGATATTAGGGTTTGAGCCATTAGGGTTATAATCCACCTGAGTTAGGGGAAGAACTACGTTATGGTAGGAACTAGCCCTGCAATATCTGAATACCCAAAGGGTTGTATTATACCCACCCAGTGTTTAGGGTTTCAGGGAGGCTTAATCGCCTGAGCATTGGACCGGCTTCTTGGCCTTTGCCTGGTCCTTATTTGGAACCATTGTGCTCCTCCCTTCGCTTCTGGTCAAAGCTGTTGTAAGGACAAATAATAACAGCAATGTTCTTGAAACCCGACCACCCGCCGTTACTATTCTTTGCCCCGGCTACGATTTTGAAACTTCAAAACGTGTGGACCAAACAACCTGTCACATGTCAGCCTGGTACAATGCCAACTCATGCCAACCAATGCCCAAGCCAACAGTCTGCGACAGACGAAACATTAAGAATCGTGCATGCCGATGCTTAGACACCCGTCGCTCGGAAAAATTAAAATTGTACATGAACGATGCTTCAGCCAATTCAAGTACAGCCAGGAAATGAGGTGTATGGTTGAATCGTGTTCGCCTCGTAGGAAACATTAAGTATCGTACATGAACAATGCCTCAGCCAAGACAAGTACAGCCAGCACATGTGGTGGGTGGTTGAATCGTGTTCCCCTCGATTGGAAACATTAAGTATCGTACATGAGTGATGCTTCAGCCAAGGCAAGTACAGCCAGCATATGTGGTGCATGGTTGAATCGTGTTCACCTCGCTCGGAAACAACAAGTATAGTACATGAATGATGCTTCAGCCAATACACGTACAGCCAGCAAATGTGGTGTATGGTTGAATCGTATTTGCCTCGCTCGGAAACATTTAATATCGTACATGAACAATGCCCCAGCCAAGGCAAGTCCAGCCAGCACATGTGGTGGGTGGTTGAATCGTGTTTGCCTCGCTCGGAAACATTTAATATCGTACATGAACAATGCCCCAGCCAAGGCAAGTCCAGCCAGCACATGTGGTGGGTGGTTGAATCGTGCTTGCCTTGCTCGGAAACATTTAATATTGAACAATGCCCCAGCCAAGGCAAGTCCAGCCAGCACATGTGGTGGGTGGTTGAATCGTGCTTGCCTCGCTCGGAAACATTAAGAATCGTGTGTGAGCGATGCTTCATGGCAAGTACAGCCAGCAAATGTGGTGGGTAAGTAAAAGCAAATCCAGTAAAAGCAAATCAAACGATAAGGCGAAAACTCTAGGAGCTTCAGCACATGCTCATAAAGAAAGTCCATTCAGTCTGTTTTGGGCATCCATCAACAAGACAACTACTTCATTAGATGACACATGTACTAGTGCCTGTCCATCTTGGCAGTCTGCGCATGCAGCATGTAGTGGCGCATCCAGCAGCATCTGAACTACCTCTCGGTGGCCATGTAACGCTGCTAGCAGTAGTGCCTCTCCATCTTGGCAGTCTGCGTGTGCAGCACGCCCTGGTGCATCCAGCAGCATCAGAACTACTTCACGGTGGCCATTTGATGCTGCGTGCACTAGTGCCTGTCCATCCTGACAGTCAGCGTGTGCAGCATGCTGTGGTGCTTCCAGCAGCACCTGAACTACCTCATGGTGCCCACGTGATGCTGCATCTATTAGTGCCCGCCCATTTTGACAATCCCCGTGTGCAGCATGCTGAGGGGCATGTAGCAACATGCGAACTACCTCACTGTGGCCACCTTCTGCTGCAAGGATGAGTGCATGCCCATAATGACAGTCTGCGTGTGCGGCATGCTGAGGGGCATGTAGCAACATGCGAACTACCTCGCTGTGGCCACCCAATGCTGCCTCCATTAGTACCTCTCCATCTTGACAGTCTGCGTGTGCAGCATGCTGTGGTGCTTCCAGCAGCATCTGGACTACCTCATGGTGCCCACGTGATGCTGCATCCATTAGTGCCCGCCCGTTTTGACTGTCTCTGTGTGCGGCATGCTGAGGGGCATGTAGCAACATGTGAACTACCTCACTGCGGCCACCCTCTGCTGCAAGGATGAGTGCATACCCATAATGACAGTCTGCGTGTGCGGCATGCTGTGGTGCATCCAGCAGCATCTGAACTACCTCACAGTGGCCCCCTGCTGCTGCTTCATTTAGTGCCTCTCCATTTTTACAGTCTGCACGTGGAGCATGCTGTGGTGCATCCAGCAGTATTTGAACTACCTCACCGTGGCCACCGAATGCAGCGCGCACTAGTGCCTCCCCACCTTGACAGTCTGCATGTGCGGCATGCTGCGGTGCATCAAGCAGCATCTGAACTACCTCACTGTGACCACGTGTTGCTGCATACACTAGTGCCTCCCCACCTAGGCAGTCTGCGTGTGCGGCATGCTGTGGAGCATCAAGCAGCATCTGAACTACCTCACTGTGGCCTTGTAATGCTGCATACACTAGTGCCCGCCCATTTTTACAGTCTGCGTGTGCAGCATGCAGTGGTGCATCCAACAACACGCGCACAACCTCACAGTGGCCACCCTCTGCTGCACGATCTATTGCTAATCCATTTTGACAGTCTGCGTGTGCAGCATGCTGTGGTACATTCAGCAGCATCTGAACTACCTCACGGTGGCCGCCCATTGCTGCTTCCGATAGTGCCTGTCCTCCTTGACAGTCTGCGTGTGCAGCATGCTGTGGTGCATCCAGCAGCATCTGAACTACCTCAAGGTGGCCGCCCCTTGCTGCTTCCACTAGTGCATGTCCTTCTTGACAGTCTGCGTGTGCAGCATGCTGTGGTGCATCCAGCAGCATCTGAACTACCTCATGGTGGCCACGTGCTGCCGCTAACACTAGTGCCTGCCCATGTAGATAGTCTGCATGCGCTGCATGGTGTGGGCCAGTGAGTAGAAGCATAGCTAGATCTGGCCGCCCATGTTCAGACACGAGGCACAGGGCTCGGTTAGAGTCTCCCAATGACGCGATCCTCGACACTAGCTCAATGGCCACGTCGAATGCCCCGTGTCGAAGGGAAAGAGATAGGGCCCCGGGCAGATTGCCGTTGCACTTGTGGATCAATATCTAGGCGAGGTTCTGCGAGACAATATAATGCCAGGGGCGGCAAACGAGAGCGGCGTCGCTGATGGAGGATTGCCGCTCCTGTGTGAGGATGCGCAGAACGATATCCTTCACTATATCTAACGGAAGATGTGAAAAAGCTGCCAAAGTGCAGATACGAGGAGGTAAACTGCTACAGGCAAGGAGTATAATTGGCACAGTGACAGAAACTGAATGAGAATCGAAAGACAGGCAATCCTGCAGGGCAATTTGTTCAGGCAGGTGAAAGGGCAGTACGGCAACCACGTGCCATGTCATAGTGTCGTTGTCTTCGTGTCGTAGTCGGCAGTTCCCAGATCACTTTCTCCAAATTCCAACTCGTCCCCTGATTTCAAGCACGAATGTAGCCTTATAGCAATGCGAACGCGATGGCCGCAATTTATGGCAAAATAGGTGAGCATGTTTACCGGGAGAACTCGTTTTCTGACCCAGCCGGTAGCGATAGGTTTGATAATAGCAATTTTCGATCTACCGCTGCAATCCACCTCGTTCAACTTTGTTCGAGCTGCTTCTATCTACCATGCGGACCATTCCATAACTTGAATGTCCACAAAGGCAAGGCCATGAGTCTCGACGAGCTCAGACCTTCTTGCAGAATCAATTGACACCAATATTCACTTGTACAGCCAGTCATGCTACCAGTCACCATTGATCCAGCCATGAACTCAATAATTGTCCAGCGAACCATGCCACCAATGTTCATTGATCCAGCCATTAACTCAATATGTATCCACCCATCCCAGCCCAGCCATGATATCAATATCCATTTAGTTATCCCGCCAATTAGCCATGCAGTCAATATGTATGGCCTCCTATGACCCCAATCCTGTGCAACCCAAACTATATTACTCCGCGCAAGCCATGCTCATGCCCATCTGCAGATTGACAAGATTTTGCTTCATTAGTACTAGGGCCGACAAAGCTGGACATTTTCAGTTAAAGAAGTATGAGCAAGAGAATGAACGTGCCCGTTGGTATCCAAAGGCGGCTGGAATATGACGGACGCTATTCCAAGACTAGCAGGGCTAAGTCGCTATTAACAAGGCTACAAACAGGGCTCACACGGTGTATGGGTGCAGAATTCATGTGTGTCAGACTGGGGGCCAAACTGAGCCAATTGTGCCTTGTACCTCATTTTGATGATGCACCTTCACTCTGAAATGCATACCCCTAGACTGTAACATACATACATACATACATGCACTACTGCGGTTCAGTCTGGACATATTTGTATTATAAACCTTAGTTGCTATAGCTGGATTGGATTGATTATGCATGTACATGCGTACATGTCGTACATCAATGCTGTATGCGTGCATAGCTATTAATAGGAAATCATGAAGATTTCAACAATTGTGACAAATGCTTCCCACTCATCTCTATAGCGTTTCCATAACTCTCATGTGCAGTTAGCACGCATGGTTGCTGAGGAAGTTGCTGCCCAGAAAGCTGAGGAAAGGAAGGAAAGAGGCAGACTCTCTAATTACATAGGAGTGGACGGAACTTCTGGTCGACCTTCAAGTTATGAACTTCAACGTGGACATCAAGTCATCAACACAGTTTGGGGGATGACTTCCTCAGAGTGTCGGCTATGGCTGGGAAGGAGCGACTAGTCCGCATCCTCACTTGTATATATGGCTATCTTGATGATGATGATGATGATGATGATGATGATGATGATGATGATGATGATGATGATGATTACATTACATTACATTACATTACATGTTAAAGTCTACTTGACACCGCGAGGGTGTATGAGACTCTGTGCTTTAAACAAAAAGAAAAAGCACCCACAAAGCAAAAAAAACCATTACATCAGGGGTGTGTCGAGGACAAACAAACCAAACTCCCAACCACCGTTTTGGTGGCGTAGGTATTAAACCCCCTAGAGCAGGACCCAGATCTCAACCACTTACAGTGGCGGAGGTAAGAAGCTAACAAATGAGAAGTCACAAGAAGAAAAAAAGGGATAATAAATTACGGTGCCACTAAGCAGTCCAGGGCTTCCTGTCTTGCTCTTCTACAAGTAGAAAGATAGTCGGCTAGGTTGCTCCAAAAAGACTTAGTGCCATTTCCATTCCAGATGATGACAAACTATTTGTACCGCATGCGCCTTAACTATTGGCAAACGGTTTGGCAAACGACCGTTTGCCAAACCGGATTAGGGATCCAGTTTGAGACCACTCTAGGTGGTTGGCCTTTGCTAAGTTACGGTTACCATGGTACTTTGCAGTACACAGCTTTGATTTTTTAAACCTCACCCAAAAGGCAACACTCGAGCTTGTAGACATATGAGGATCCTCGCAGAGGCGGCCACTTGGCCAGCCGTTCTGAAGCTTGCTCCCCTAGCGCTGAAGGGTCAGCTAGATATAGCTCGGTTTTGCGTCATGAGACTGCCCAGGATGTGTATCAACAACGTGAAGCCGATGATATGCTACTTGAACTTGGTTACATGGCTGCAGCTAGCAATTTGGCTGGCTGGAGCTGTGTACTGGTCGGCCTGTAATATGTTATGGTACGCCTTATTGGTCGTACCTTATTGACCTTGTATTCGAGGAGCCCGTCCAGGTCTGTGACTCCAGACCGCCGGCCAGCTAATGGCTAATACCGTCAGCCAGCTGTGGCCTTAAGTATAGTAGCACTGGTGGACCCTGCGGCCGCCTCCTCTGTCACTCTGTGGCTACTTAGGGATAGCAAGCTTAGCTCGTATTATCTTATCACTGTAATTATACGGTGTCACATCTACCGTGTCCCTGGCCCATCGTCTATAAGAAGCAAACAAAAAATAATAAGCCATAGCAAGTTCGATACTCCTGATTTGAATTGTTACATGCTCTTGGGCAGACTACTTGGTGAACATGTAACGAGGAAACGCAACACAAACAATTAAGCAAAAATACGATTTGCCAACTGAATTTCAGATCTGAACTTGAGACAGTCAAAGCCATGTAGACCCCTTTGCCAAGTTAGTTTATACCCAGTTTTAGGGGGACGCCTTGAAGAGGATGCCTATTACCATACAGCTAGAAACAACCCAAGCTAACAAATCCCTGATTGATTGTGAATACCCTTCTATCTCTCTGCGGAATATGAATGTGTAACGCTATATACCAAAGCCTGAACCAGGGACTTAATGGGGTACTCACAAATCTGCGTCTGCCACGCAGCATGTAGAACCCTGGGCTGAAGTGCTTTGGACAATCGAAGTCTTGCTTTGGACAATCGAAATTTTGTGAGACATACGATTCTCTCACATTCAGTGTATCTGCAAGGCTTCCATTATTGTTTGGGGTAAGACAATCCGGAATTCTAGTAAAATAGTTCAAACAGATATGCAGCTATAAGATGTCCTGTGGCTCGAAAATGTCCTTTCGAAGAGAAGCATGATGGTCATGGTGGTGTTGAAAAACACCTTTTGTAGTAGGGGGTAGAGGGGTAGACTGGCAGTCAACTCTGCCGGGAGAGAAGGGGGGACGCTTATCCACCGAAGCCGTACAGGGTGCGGCCCTGGCGCTTGAGGGCATAAACTACATCCAAAGCAGTGACTGTCTTACGACGAGCATGCTCAGTGTAGGTCACAGCATCGCGGATGACGTTCTCAAGGAAGACCTTGAGTACACCGCGGGTCTCCTCGTAGATGAGGCCACTGATACGCTTCACGCCACCGCGACGAGCCAAACGACGGATGGCAGGCTTGGTGATACCCTGGATGTTATCACGCAACACCTTGCGATGGCGCTTGGCGCCTCCCTTTCCGAGTCCCTTGCCACCTTTGCCACGGCCAGACATAGTTGGTAGATTTGGGGGTAGTGAAGGCGGAACAACTGTTGGTGTAGCTTCCACCTCGGCTCAGCTGAGTATTTGTACGCAGGAGTCCAGGGTTTGGTTTGAATTCGGTTATTCAGTCACCGTGACAGTCTGCTGATCCGCATGTCTCGTCTGCTGATCCACCCCTCGATAGCCAGCAGGTTCCTTATTTATTGCCCCGGTACGTCGGATAGGATGTCACCCGCCTCGCCGAAAACAATCCTCGCAGTACCGACAATGGCCCGTACTAAGCAGACTGCACGTAAGTCCACTGGTGGCAAGGCTCCCCGTAAGCAGCTGGCCACCAAGGCTGCCAGGAAGAGCGCCCCTGCCACTGGCGGTGTGAAGAAGCCTCATAGGTACAGGCCCGGAACTGTCGCCCTGCGTGAGATCCGCAAGTACCAGAAGTCCACGGAGCTGCTCATCCGCAAGCTGCCCTTCCAGAGGTTGGTTCGTGAGATCGCCCAAGACTTCAAGACCGACCTGCGTTTCCAGTCCTCAGCCGTGCTGGCCCTCCAGGAGGCTGCTGAGGCCTACCTAGTCGGCCTGTTCGAGGACACCAACCTGGCTGCCATCCATGCCAAGCGTGTCACCATCATGCCCAAGGACATCCAGCTGGCTCGCCGCATCCGCGGAGAGAGGGCTTAAGTGCTTTGCATGAGCTGCACTGAACAGCAATCCACCGGTGTTTTTCAACACCACCATCCAATACTATGGCATAGCTCAACTGGTATGATTACTCAAAACAATTAGCAACTTTTTGCGTCACAGACATATTTGATGCCTTGATGACTTCATCGGTCTGGCCTCCGGCAGTCATTGTCCAGGCCTCCAGGGTAGGGCAGAGGCGTCCACATTTTCATGGGTTGCATATTGAAATTGGAATTGTTACATCCGTGTAGAAATGGGTTGCATACAGTATTCACGTAACGAAAGGAAAGACTGACGGTATTATTTATTGGTTAATATTCTGGTAGGGAAAGGAATACATGGGGTTGCATATTCAGGTAACGAATGTAACAACTGGTGGTGTATCCCGGTATTCATGTAAGGAGTGATACTAATGGGTTGTATATTCAGGTAACGAATTTAATATCTGTTGCATTCTCTCCACCTGGGTTGTCCAGGAGGACTCCCAGCTCTGCGTCCTGAGATGCAGCCAATTTTACAGCCTGCGTCCAGAGAAGCAACCAATTCCGTAGCCTGCGTCCTGAGACACAACCGACCCATAGCTTGCGTCCTGCGATGCAGGCACCCCCCTGAAGCTGCGTCTGCGACGCAACGCACCCTCCCAACGTTGTGTACCAGGACGTAACGGACTCTTCGACGTTGTGTCTGCCACGCAGGACGCAGCATCATCAATAACCCTGCTCTTCACCATTGCTGTATTTGTATCCATGAAGGTATACATACATACATGGGGGTAAACATGAAGGTATGTACATACGTGAAGGTGAACATGTCTACATGAAGGTACCGTATGTAAAGATTGGACCAAGTCTATTTTTAGACTAATTATAATTAATTAATTTATTATAATTATTGTAATTCTTTTGATTGTTTTGATATCGGCAGGCTGCCTGAGGCCCCCTAAAGGTCGGCCCTTGTGCGTGCATGGTGGCTTGATGGGACTTCAGGGGTGCTGGAACACGCTCATGATTATTTCTTCATCATGATTCTTCACGAGGGTAAGGTACAATATAGCCGAAAATCACCGTGTAGATCCCTGTTATTCACCGGGTTTCACCGGCTCACCTAGAGTGACTTAGAGTGCACAGGACTCCTCCCTGCTGCATTGTACTGCTGTGCCGCTGCCAGCTATGGCACGGACCCTGATGCCGGTACCATGAGGTACTACGGCATCCCAGTACTTTCTCCTAGCGCATTGATTGAATGCTTATCTAACTGTAAAGATCTTATCCTTACCGTCTTCCCCTCGTCTCTGTGCTCTGCACATACTCCGGAAATTCACAGGTTACGGTCCCTTCGCTTTAGATTGTCCTTGCTCGACGGTATTCCGAGCTGAAGGGCATTTTGATTGTTGTCGCGCGGAGTGAATCAATTGAAAGGATCGAGTAAGGCTCTCCACCCGACAAGAACCTCCCCGCTGGGACACCACTCTTGTGCGGTATATCATCCGCGTATCCGGATTGATTCTGCTCCATTGAGCATCAAGCTGTCGTCCAGCACCCCCCCCCCCCCCCCCCCCCCCCCCCCCCCTGACAACCATCTCTACCTCTACTGCGCCCCCACCACCCCCCCTTCCCCTCTCCCACGCCCAGTTGCTTACGCAACCTCAGCCGTCTCTCAGCCACCTCCTGACCTCTCCACTCTCCAGCTCCCTCCCCAGTTGGTCTCCACCTCCGACTGTCTCCTGCTCCTCTTCTCCATCCCGTTGCACCCGCAATCTCTGCCGCTCCATCTCTGCAACTGCTTTGTCGCATCACTATACGGCCCGCTGCAACCGCTGAGCCTGAGCGTCGTCAGACCTTCATCTTCCACCAACACTTCTTCCAAGATTGGCTTGAATCTATGGAAGCTGAACTCAAGGTATCCCACTGCTACTTTTCCCCTGGATCTCACAAGCTACCTCAGTTTCAGATTGAATACATCCTTGCGCACCTTTCAGAACCTATCAGAAAGATGGTCAAGTTCCATAATGATCCAGATGACATCCTAGCAGCACTTAGATCCAAATATGATACCAGATCCACACCCCGACAGCATTCACCTGTCGCAGCCGAATCAGCCGCATCAAATGTGCCAGCATATGACGAACCTGATTTACCCCTACTGCACCTCATTCCCCTTCGTATGCCCTTAATGCCTCCCCACGCACAAATCGCATGGCAGTAAACTGGATCATGGACACTGAAGCTGCCTCCCACATGACCGGCAATGAATCCCTGTTATATGACATACATGACATATTCCCCCATATCAGAGTTCAGATTGCATCAGGACATACTCACATCACCAGATCTGGAAGTGCTCTGATCAGAGGAGACAATGGAAAGATTCACAAGCTCAGAAATGTTTATCTCAATGATGACCCTAACACTCCTAACCTCATGTCAATGGCTGCAGCCATCAAAGCAAACCCTTCTATGTTAGTTCAGTTTGATTCTCAATCTATACCTCACTCCCATCCTTGTCCCTGACAATACCCTTATCCATGGGACATGTCTGAACATAGCCATGGCCGCCATTTCCAGAAATACCCAACAAACAGCAGAACTTCTCCACAACAGGATGGGTCACCTTGCTTACAGCAGTCTAGTCAGGCTCATTTCTGAACACTTGGTCACAGGTACAGATGTCACCACTGCAGCCTGCAACAAAATGAAAAAGCAGACGTGTGAAATATGTGTCCTCTCTAAAATGGACAAGAACCCCTACCCTACATCATCCACACGTGCCACAAGACCCTTGGCTATCATCCACATTGACATGAGTGGAAAGATGAAAGTACCCAGTCTAAATGGCTACATATACTTCCAAGGCATTCTAGATGACCACTCAAAGTACTCCATAGTCACATTCCACAAAAACAAACACACAGTGCCCAAAGAAACCATGCATGAATTGGAACGGTATGAAGTCCTTACAGAAAATAAAATAGGCACTATTTTCTGTGACAATGGATCAGAGTACACCTGCGACCGGTTAAAAAACTGGTGCAAAAAGAAAGGCATTACCCTCAACTTCACAGTACCTAACAATCCAGCCACAAATGTATCAGCAGAGCGCCTCAACCGCACTCTCCATGACAGAGCCACTGCACTCCTCATCTCATCCAAAATTCCTGACAGATACTGGGCTGACATGGTGAAAAATGCTAGCATCCTAAGAATCCTCAGCCCCACTTCTGACTCGGACAAAACTCCCTATGAAATGTTCCATGGAGTCAAGCCTAAGATTGATCACCTCAGAACCATTGGGTGCACAGCCTGAATCCTCTGTGTCGCTGGTTTGTGTCGGGAGACCCACCTCCTGGGGTTAAAATCCTTTCACAACTAAAAAAAAAAAAAAAACCTACGTCCACATACCACCCAAATCCAGAACATGGAAGTTTGCACCATCAGCCAAAATCACTAGACTCATTGGCTACTCCCACATCAGAAAGGCTTACAGAGTTGTAGACTCCAACCATAAGATCTATGATGCTAGAGGCATCACCTTCAATGAGTCTGAGAACCTGGCAGGAAAGAATGGATTCCCAAGTGCAGATGCTGAAATTCTAGGTATGTATGAAGAAGACACCCCTGCCGGGTGAACCTGAAGATGAAGACGCTCCCCCACCATCCCATTCTCCCTCAGAAAACAAAGCCATTGAAGCATTACGTGAAAGAAACAAGGCAAACATGGGAGCATGGGGATCACCAGAAGATATAGATGATAGCTACCTACCCAGTTCAATGCATCGGCAAGGTACCATTGCCCCACGGCAAAGTGCACATCAACCCAACAACAATGTTGAACATGTAAATGAACACAACCCCACACAGTCCCAGACAGATGACCTCCCCAACCTCATGGCATCACAAGGCAATGCACCAGAACATGCACTCACCTCTCCTGCACCAGCACAACAACAGGCATCAACCCCTCCACCAGAAGCTGCCCTAACACAACCTCGCCGGAGTGGCAGAGAAAGGCATGCACCCAACCACCTAGCATTCCTAGCTGCAGACCATATCATCATACCCAAGAATGAAAGAGAAGCACTGGCTTGCCCTCAAGCAAAGGATTGGAAGGCTGCCATGGATGCAGAACTAGCAGCACTAGCAGAAATGAACACCTGGACTCTAGCAGAACTCCCACATGGAGCCAAAGCCATAGGTACTAGATGGGTCTTTGACATCAAGCAATCAGTGGATGGCCAGCTAGTCAGGTACAAAGCACGTCTAGTAGCAAAAGGATATGCTCAACGCCCTGGCATGGACTATGATGAAGGATTTGCACCAGTTGCCAAACATGCCACCATCAGGTACATCCTGTCCATGGCTGCAGACCCCTCAGCTCATCTTGCTCAGCTTGATGTCTCCACAGCATTCCTCAATGGAGTAGTGGAAGAGGAACTGTACTGTTCCCAACCCCCAGGGTTTGAAAGAGACCACAGGGTTTGCCGCATGTGGAAATGCCTATATGGTCTGAAGCAAGCATCAAGGCAGTGGTATCTAAAAGTCAAAGAGGATATGACAGCCATTGGCTTCAGAGAAGTTGATGTTGACCAAGGCCTCTTCCTGCTCCCTGGGCCAACAACAAGACCCCTCATCTGGGTCCTCCTCTGGGTCGATGACTTCCTCCTGCTATCCTTTGACAAGGACATCCTCCAGCAGTACAAAGACAAGATCATGAAGCTCTACAAGACCAGAGATCTTGGAGAACCATCTGTCTTTGTGGGCTATGAAATCACCAGAGATGCAACTGCTGGAACCCTACACATCTGCCAATCCAGGTTCACTCAAGACCTGCTCAAGGCACACAGCATGATCCCTGAGCCCAACAGCACCAGGTTCCCCATCCCACTGCAGCCTGATGCTCCCCTCCCTTATCCTGAAATGGACACACCAGACTCTGGTCTTCCCCTTGCCCAGATTGTAGGATCCCTCAACTACCTGGCAGTCAACACCAGACCTGATATTGCACAAGCTGTCAACAGATTGGCCAGGCACAGTGCTCACCCCCTCCATGACCACATGGAAGCTGCCACAGGCATCCTCAAGTACCTCTCCAACACACCTGACCATGGGATCACCTACACCCACTCCAAGAAACTCCTCACTGGCTACTGTGACTCTGACCATGCTGCTTGCCCTATCACAAGGAAGTCCACAACAGGCTATGTCTTCCTCAACCAGGGGGGAGCCATCTCATGGACATCCAAAATCCAAGCATTTGCCACTGCCCTGTCCACCACAGAAGCTGAGTTCATGGCAGCTACCTCTGCAGCCCAAGAAGGAATGTGGTTGAGGAAACTGCAATTCTCTGCCACAGGTACCATGCCCCCTGCACTCACCATTAATGGTGACAACCAAGCTGCACTCAGTGCATGGAACCAAGAGAAGCTATCCTCCAGGCTCAAGCATATGGAAACAAGATTCCACTTCCTCAAAGAGCAATCCAAGAAAGAAGGCATCAAGCTCAACTGGATCCCCGCTGCTGCCAACATGGCTGACATGCTCACCAAAGCTCTGCCCAGGTCCAAGTTCTGTGTATTCAGACAGCAGATCGGCTGCACTGGAAAGATCAAGCTTGACTAATCTTGACACATGCCTCTGCAGCCCCTTTGAGCCCATACTAGATTTCCTGACAAATCCAAAGTTCAAGCTTTTCCCTAGATATTGATTGATTGCACTTTTACTGACTGCTTTCTTCTATTTAGTTTAGCCTTGAGCAGAGATCCTGTCCTGCAGGATATTCTTGGACCAATCCTGTCTTTACATGTACCCGTTTCAGCCTGCCCTCTTAAGTCAGTCCACCAGTCAGTTCAGTTTTATCATACATAGCACTACAGCCTATGAATATTTAAGTCCCTCTAGTTTTTCTTTAGACTCCTCTAATTCTAGGAATTCTCCAACATGAAGAATACCAGGAATTGGGGGGGATGTTATTCACCGGGTTTCACCGGCTCACCTAGAGTGACTTAGAGTGCACAGGACTCCTCCCTGCTGCACTGTACTGCTGTGCCGCTGCCAGCTATGGCACGGACTCTGATGCCGGTACCATGAGGTACTACGGCATCCCAGTACTTTCTCCTAGCGCATTGATTGAATGCTTATCTAACTGTAAAGATCTTATCCTTACCGTCTTCCCCTCGTCTCTGTGCTCTGCACATACTCCGGAAATTCACAATCCCTAACTAAACCCCAACTAAATTCCCACGTGCCAGAATGACAGTCTTCCGGGTCGACCAAAAGTGGTCTGTCAAGTTACGTAGATAGGCTCTGCCCAAGGCCGAACATCGATTGCATTCTTGGTAACTGGAAGTGGAGTGAAGGTGGAGGGAAGCTACAGTAATCTTCCTTAGGAAAGGAAATCAAGGATATTAACCAGAGTTGTTTGCTGGAGTGCTCGACGCATTTTTTTGTAGCAATTCATCCCAGATTCAGCCAATGTTTTTAGTCCAAAAATTTGAAATAATTCGTAGGTCGTGCTTGATTGGAGTGAAGGTGAAGAGGGAAGCTTAAGAAAACAGGGCATCGTTGAAATGTATTACACTTGCATGCCATCAATATGAGCACGAGTGCAGAGCCACATTACGAAAATAATATCGGGCACGTTGTACAGTATAAGAAGCACTGTCTTGTACTTCTGGTGGGGTAGTTGTTGCACTACATACCATATGTGTGCCAGTATTGTACTAGGACATGTACTGCCCCAACGGTTAAACTGCATGAGAGGAAATAGTAGATGATTATAACAATAGTTACCGGTATACTGAATGTTGATTTATTACGCTATCTCATTACTGTACTGCATTGATGGCAGTGCATATTTACTAAGGTTCTGATTGTGAACATATATTGCAGTTATCGTATGCGCAGTGCATCTTGATAGTGAATATTGGCTTCACCAGACTTTGAGATATTAGTTGTAGGAGGTATGAGTGTCAGCCAGGGTACTTCCATTGACCAAATTGGCCAGCGCTTTAGCGCACTTGAAAACAAAAAAACTGCGCTTTGTATAGCAAAAAGCGCAAGAATTGCTTGCTGCGCCCACAGGGGGTTGAAAGAAAAGCCAGCTCGGAAAAGCACCCTGGTGTCAGCTTTACTACCTGACCTTGCACTCTATCGTCATCTGTTCAGGAGTAGCCATGGCATTACGACAACACACTTATTATTGTGTAGCACATAAAGCTACTCTCTAGGTCCAGTCATGGGAACACAGTTATTGCATTGCATTGAAATCTTTACCCATGCTATTGTCTCCTTTGCTCCCTGGATGCCCCCCTGACCCTTCAACCCCAAGACACACACCTCGCCTACAGCACGCAGCCGAGGGAGAGGGTTGCAGCTGAGTCAGGTTAGCTGAGGGTAGCTAAGGGGTCATTACAGTTTAGTCACTCTGTCCCATGACAGACTGGCTGACGACATTGGTGGCCTGTACAGTTTGGGTGAGAAAAGGATTAGCAATAAAGGCTGGGTGACAAAAATATTAGTAATACAGGTTGGGTGAGAAAAGGAAAAGCGATACAGGTTGGGTAACAAAAGGAAAATCAATACAGGTTGGGCAAGAAAAGGAATAGCAAAATAGGTCGGGCAACAAAAGGATTAGCAATACAGGTTGGGCAACAAAAGGATTAGCATTACAGGTTGGGCAACAAAAGGATTAGCAGTACAGGTTGGTCGAGAAAAGGATCAGCAATACAGCTTGGGAGAGAAAAAGGATTTGCTCTTATGTCAAGTACTGGCAGGCCCATATATTGTGCTTGCTTTCTCTACTTAGTGGGTTCAAGGTTCTTGTACTTGTGCTTGCTTTCTCTACTTAGTGCTTTCTCTACTTAGTGCTTTCTCTACTTAGTGCTTTCTCTACTAAGTGCTTTCTCTACTTCGTGCTTCCTCTACTTCGTGCTTTCTCTACTTCGTGCTTTCTCTACATAGTGCTTTCTCTACTAGGTGCTTTGTCTACTTCGTGCTTTCTCTACACAGTGCTATCTCTACTTAGTGGGTTCAAGGTTCAGGGTTCAGGGTTTAGAATTTGGGGATGCTGCTAAGCTCTTCCTTGATTCTCTGTAATACATCACTCTGAGATACCGGTATATATATCACTCTGAGATACCGGTATATCACCCTATCACTGAAATATATTACTCTAAGATACCGGTATATCACCCTATCACTGAAATATATCACTCTAAGATACCCGTATATCATTCTGAAACCCATCAGTTTGAAATATAACACTCTACACACCATCAGTTGAAAGTACATCTTTCTGAAACCCATCAGTTTAACATAAAACACTCTACAATGCACCAATATCTCGCACATCATGCTGACACCCATCAGTTTGAAATACAACAATCTACAAAACTTCAGTTTGAAGTACATCACCCTGAAACCCATCAGTTTGAAATAAAACTCTCTAAATTCATCATCCTGAAGTACATCATTGTGTTACTCATCAGGTTGACATAAAACAATCTACAAAATATTATCCTGAAATACAGCAGTGTGAAACCCATCAGTTTGATATACAACACTCTACACACCATTATCCTGAAATACAGCATTGTGAAACCCATCAGTTTGACACAAAACACTCAACAATACAGCATCCTCTAGTCATCATGCTGAAACCTATCAGGTCGGAACACAACTGCACACGACAGCATTCTGAAGTACAGCAATGTGAAACCCATCAGTTTGACATAAAACACTCAACAATACATCATCTCACAGTACAGCACTGTGAAACCCATCAGATTGACATTAAAAAATCTACAACACATCGTCCTGAAGTACAGCACTGTGAAACCCATCAGTTTGACAAACAACACTCAGCAATACATCATCCTCTGGTCATCATGCTGAAACCTATCAGGTCGAAACACAACTGCACACGACAGCATTCTGAAGTACAGCACTGTGAAACCCATCAGTTTGACATAAAACACTCAACAATACATCATCCTACAGTACAGCACTGTGAAACCCATCAGATTGACATTACAAAATCTACAACACATAGTCCTGAAGTACATCGCTGTGAAACCCATCAGTTAGACAAATAACACTCAACAATACATCATCCTTTGGTCATCATGCTGAAACCTATCAGGTCGAAATACAACTGTGCACGACAGCACTCTGAAGTACAGCAATGTGAAACCCATCAGCTTGTCAAATAACACTCTACAATACATCATCCTCTAGTACATCATGCTGAAACCCATCAGTTTGGAATACAACACTGTACATGGCAGCATTCTGAAGTACAACATTGTGAAACCATCAGTTTAACATCAAACACTGTACAATAAATCATCCTGTAGAAATCATGCTGAAGTAAATCATCCTGAAGTACAAATTCTAAAACCCATAAGATACATGTACAAAACTCTACCGTGTATCATTTTGGAGGTTAGCCGCGTCGCAAGCGAACGGGCTGACCTCCTCAATCTAACACCTCATAATTCTTCTGCACTCTCTTGCTCAATACACCACACTAAAAAACAAGTAACACTGGAATATACCACTCCACCACTCACATCCTGGCATTGGTCCATTCAGTTGGCAAGGCACTCCTGTACTCTCTTGCTCAACACCCCACTGAAATACACCCCACTGAAATACACGTAACACTGACATATACCACCCCACCACTCACATCCTGTTATCAGCCCATTATGTTGGCAAGGCACTTCTGTTCACTCTTGCTCAACACCCCACTGCAATACACGTAACACTGACATATACCACCACACCACTTACATCCTGGCATCCTGTTGCTCAATACACCACACTGAAATATACCACCAAATTAAAAGATGCAGCAGATATTTGCATTGACTCACATCTTGGTATCGGTTCATGCAGTTAGCAAGACACTTCTGTTCACTCTTGCTCAATACACCCCACTGAAATACATGTACCACTCCACCACTCACATACTGGTACGGTCCATGCAGTTGGCAAGGCACTTCTGTACTCTCTTGCTCAATACACCCCACTGAAATACATGTACCACTCCACCACTCACATCCTGGCATCCTGTTGCTCAATACACCCCACTGAAATATACCACCAAATTAAAAGATGCAGCAGATTTTTGAACTGACTCTCATCTTGGTATTGGTCTATGCAGTTGGCAAGGCACTTCTGATCACTCTTGCTCAATACACCACACTGAAATAAAGCACACTGAACTACATGTACCACTGAAATATACCGCAACACCACTCACATCCTGGTATCGGTCCATGCAGTTGGCAAGGCACTTCTGTTCACTCTTGCTCAAGCTAGATGACGGGCTAGAGATGCAAACCTTGAAGCTGCAAAGGGCGGAAGCATGTATGTATGTATGTGTGTGCATGTGTGTGTGTGTGTGTTTGTTGAAGCAAGCATGCGTGTGTGTTGAAGCTTGCACGTGTGTTTGTGTGTGTGTGTGTGTGTGTTGAAGCATGTACGTGTGTGTGTTGAAGCATGCATGTACGTGTATGTGTGTGTGTGCGTGTTGACGCATGCACATGTGTGTGTATGTGCAAGCACGTACGTGTATGTTCCTCACAGTCCAGGGGTAGCCAAGTGGAATAAAGGGCCTAGCCTAACCTCAGATATGCAATATCAATTATAAATGATAAGCGCGTGAAGCTCACCAGGGAGGACAAATAGGAGGCGAATGAAGTGGTGTGAACAACAGCACACGATAAGAGTGGTGTGAACAACAGCACAAGATACAAGTGGTGCGAACATCCACCTAAGCATGCTCTAACCACCCCATCCAACCAACCAGCCAATATCCACTCCACACACTTCCCTCCCACCAGCCAACTATCAACCTTCCACACACACACTCCTATAGTATCCAATGCATCTCACCCCCTTCTACTCACTAAGTCACACACACTTCCCTCCCCAGCCAACCGCCATCCCTCCAAACACACTCCCCACATGTGGCATCCCAAAATGCTCCCCCACACCTCCCCACACCCAACCAACACACCAACCACACACACCAGACACCTTCCTCCCCAACCAACTACCACCCCTCCAAACACACTCTTGTGGTATCCCAAAATGCTCCCACACCTCCCCACACCCACCCAAAACACAAAACACCAAACACCTTCCTCCCCAACCAACTATCACCCCTCCAAACACACTCTTGTGGCACCCCATAATGCTCCCCTCCACCTCCCCACACCCACCCAACACATAAACACCCAACCACACACACACACCAAAAACCTTCCTCCCCAACCAACTATCACTCCTCCAAACACACTCTTGTGGCATCCCTAAATGCCCCCCCCCCCCCCCCCCCCCCAACCCCCCCACACACACCCAAAATGCCCCCCCACCCCCACACACCCAACAAACACAAACCCAACCACCCCACACACATAAGCACACACACACACTCACACCAAAGACCTTCCCAGCCAACTATCACCCCTAAAAACACACTCCTGTAGCAAGCCAAAATGGATCCCCCTCCCCCCCACACACACAGGCAAACAAAGACGCACACACAAACAAACATCCCCAGCCAACTATCACCCCTCATAACACACACATCGCTGCTGGATCAACTTACCAAACTGCACCTACCAATCTTCCCCCTCCCCCCCACCCCCCCAAACACACACACACACCACACACACACACCACCTACCTACCCCTACCCTCCACCCCCACCTACCACTTATCTCGCACTGTCTGGAAGAAATCTTGAACCATTTGTGCTCGGAGGTTCTGCTGCACCTGCGAGTCAAAGAACAGATCTGTCACAAACATGCACCTATGCACCGCAGCATGCAACAATGCACCGCTCCATGCTCTGTTGCACCCAAGGGAGATGCACACCACAGATTATTGATGCAGGCTGACGGCCAGCTGAAGGCGTTTATGTTTACTGTGCAGCTATATTTACATGTGGCCACCATTAGTCGTTGCATGAGGCTAAGCAAAAGCCAAGTGTCCACCCATTCTCCTCATCCCGCATCAAGAGCAGACCCTCAGCAACTCGCAAGAACAACAAGTAACAGGTCATTCCTTGTTCACAAGTTGCACTAGGTTCTCCGCACCAGCGCCAACTCTCGCCTTGACCCAACACCGAGGCCGGCCGATCATCCCCAGGGACCAATCCTATTGATCCTACCGATGTCTGATCGGAGGTTCGAGCGATCTACGCAAAGAGAGCTACTAACCTCGCTCATCAGTTGGCTCTCGTCCACCTTCTCGCCGGGCCTTCCTCCACCCCCACCGCCACCACTGCCTCCGAAAGCTCCAAAGCCAGACATTTGTTCACACTGATAGGAGAAGAGAGGATGAGCTTTGAGTGGGAAAAGCAAACAAATATATGTCCCGTGAGTGAGAAGGGTGCGAGGAACAAGCATCGCTGTGGCGTGGTTTCATGTTTCACCACAACTTGTACTGGGCATGTACTTCGATTCCTGCGACGACAGTCTAAATTATTGTCGATTGCTGTGCGCCATTGCTTTTTTGGTTCCGGATTGTGCAAGCGGGTGTAGATGAGCGGTATAATTCACGAAGTAAGGGCAATAGGAGGGAGTCCGATGCTCGTTGAGAGCCATGTCTAGTTTATGTTTCGGGCATGGCTCTCAACGAGGCATGGCTGACAGATGCCTTGTATGAAATGGAATGAAAGGCTCTGGTATGTGACTGAAACAGAATAATTATCTCATGCATGTGAAGATATCCGAGTTTGAAGGCACAATCATGTTTTTTCTGCTTACTAATGTGTTTGCATGCTATTGCACAAGAGTTGCTCAGCCACTCCTGCATGTTTTTTTCTTCCGCTTAGCCTAACATGATTCCAGCTGTATGTAGCACTCCGGAGACAGCTCGTGATGCACATGACTACGAAGCGCCCAGCGCACACTCACTTGTGTATTTACTATTCGATCTAAGATTGCTGCGATCATACACGTCTGTACCGCTTTCGTACATCGATCCATTCCCGTCATCATGTTGAGACCCGACATGGCGTCTTGCTCGGCTGCTTGGAAATCGACCTACGGTGCTCTGGTGTTTAGTTAACTACTTGTGAATAATTACTCAGTCTGTGCATGTTCACTTGCAGTTGAGTGTCATAGTGATCTGAAAGCGCAATAATTTCGTCGCGCGTGTAGAATGTCGAAGGCTCCTTTGAACATTTCGGTGGGAGGCCACCTGAGCTGCGGCAAGAGCACGCTCATCGGCCAACTACTGCTGCGAGTTGGCAGCATTACCAAGAAACAGATCGAGGCCAATGAAAAGGACGCTGCTTTAGTCAACAAACGGAGCTACAAATACGCATGGGTACGTTAATGCATCGAGCTACGCCTCATGAGCTAACCCGCATCTGTCCGGCACCCTTGCAGCCGGATGACAGGCGATCTGGACACTCCTCATAAGTGCACAGGTCATCATGTGCTTTCTAATCCTGTACTCCGAATAGTCTAGAACTATAATTATCTTGATTGCTCCACGTTGTGCAAGACCCTTCAGCCTAGTTAGCCTCCCAGGGACTGATGTAGAGAGCTTGCAGGCAAGATAAGGCAAATCCGTAATACATTTGCATAGGCAGAACAAACCATGGTGAGCAGTGTGACATGAGCCTTACACAGATGATTGGTTCCTGAGGTGCTCCAGGCGATGAGACATTTGCTAGTTGTCTGCTGCCCTGTAATGCACAACGCATACATTTAGATGTCAGGTTGCAAGCAAGATAAGGCAGTCCAACAGGCAGAAGGAACAAAGCATAATTAGGGAACGGCAATATGACGTCACATGATATCATATGGTATCATATGATGCCGGCAGTCTGACTAGGCTAAAGTAACCATTTAAATAAAATACC
The DNA here is from genome assembly GCA_013435795.1 of Chlamydomonas sp. ICE-L. NCBI lineage: Eukaryota > Viridiplantae > Chlorophyta > Chlorophyceae > Chlamydomonadales > Chlamydomonadaceae > Chlamydomonas > Chlamydomonas sp. ICE-L. The sequence goes on from JACBWV010000506.1 coordinate 4,654,261, forward strand.
ATGTGACGCAATTTGTATGATATCATATGATAGCATACTCACCTTTGGCCAACATCATATGATATGCCGATCTGTAAGCATAATGCATACATACATGCATGCATTTAGGTTGGCACAGGGACTAAGAATCACATTTCAATGCACCGCGAACCCAGATCGAGCAATACATTCAGACATTGAGACCCCCCACGCATACCCTCCCCCCTCCTTATCGTAGCTTTCTATGTATATTTGTCTGGTAAACAATGTCACACAACTAAGTTGCGGTCTAGACGCACCTAATCACAACACCTTACTTCAGGACTGAAAGCAGATAGCCAGCTAGAAAACAAACTTTCCAGATCAAATTCAGTCAGCCATTTATTTAGGGCCTGCCCTTGCATCACATAACATCTGCTATTGTTTATCTGTCTAAACATCCTCTGTGCCCATTCACCTTGTTATCCATCTGCGCATTCTTCTGTCCATCCACTAGTGGGATAGGAATGAGATATCTAGTGATGAATGGGAGTCATCCAAAATCCATGATGGAGGGATGAAGAACAAATATGTGTACATGTGTGTATGAAGAATAAATATGTGTACATGTGTGTATGAAGAATAAATCTGTGTAAATATGTGTGAGACGTACAAATATGTGTAAATATGTGTATGAAGTACACACATGAGTACATGTGTGTGTGACGAAGAAATATGTGTCCCCTTTCATTGAAGCAAAAAAATTGTTCATCGGTTTTCTACAAATATCACTAAATAGAAATACACTCAGCACAATTTCAGTTCTGAAACATTTGCTGCAGGCCATAGATACATTGCTGGCAGAGTGACAAGCGGGAAAGGCAATAGAAATACACACAGCTCAATTTCACTCAATGCGAACACACACAGCTCAATATCAGCTCTGAAACATTTGTTGCCGCTCATGAATTCATTGTATGCAGAGCAACAGACAGGAATGGTAATAGAAATACACACAGCTCAGTATCACATGGTAAAAATACACACATCTCTTTATCATTACATATAAATGCGCACTGCTCCATATCACTACGTAGAAATACACACACAGCTCAATATCAGCTCTGAAACATTTGTTGCTGCTCATGAATTCATTGCCATCAGGGCAACAGACGGGAATGGTAATAGAAATACAAACAGCTCAGTATCACATGGTATAAATACACACATCTCTTTGTCACTAAATATAAATGCACACACAGCTCAATTTCAATTCTGAAACATTTGTTGCAGGTCATAAACACATTGCCATCAGAGCAACAGACAGGAATGGTAATAGAAATACACACAGCTCAATATCACATGGTATAAATACACTCAAATCTACATCATTACATAGGAATACTCACATATCTTCATCATTAAATATAAATACGCACTGCTCTATATCACCAAATAGAAATACGCACACAGCTCAAAATCAGCTCTGAAATATTTGTTGCCGCTCATGAATTCATTGCCTGCGGAGCGACAGGCGGGAATAGCAATATAAATACACACAGTTCAATATCACTAAATATAAATACATATCTCTTCATCACTAAATATAAATACGCACTGCTCTATATCACTAAATAGAAATACACACACAGCTCAAAATCAGCTTTGAAATATTTGTTGCCGCTCATGAATTCATTGCCTGCAGAGCGACAGACGGGAATAGCAATATAAATACACAGAGTTCAATATCACTAAATATAAATACACACAGAGCTCAATTTTACAATGCTCTAAAATATTTGCTGCAGGTCATACATACCTTGCAGGCAGAGCGACATAAGGGATTATCAATAGAAATACACACAGTTCAATATCACTAAATATAAATACACACAGCTCAATATCACTAAATAGAAATACACACAGTTCAATATCACTAAATAGAAATACACACAGTTCAACATCACTAAATAGAAATACACACAGAGCTCAATTTTACTATGCTCTACAATATTTGCTGCAGATCATACATACCGTGCCGGCAGAGCGGCATAATGGACTGAAAACATAAATACACACAGCTCAATCACTTGTGTAGAAATATACACGGCTCTATATCACTAAATAATATCACTTGGTGTAAATACACACGGCCAAATTTCAGTTCTCAAATGTTTGCTGTAGGTCGTGGATAGATTGCCGGCAGAGCGACATAAGGGACTGAAAACATAAATACACACAGCTCAATCACTTATGTAGAAATATACACGGCTCTACATCACTAAATAATATCACTTGGTATAAATACACACGGCTAAATTTCAGTTCTGAAACGTTTGCTGTAGGTCGTGGATACATTGCCAGCAGAGTCACAGAAGGGAATGACAAAAGAAATACACAGGGCTCAATCACTTTTGTAGAAATACACACGGCTCTATATCACTAAATAATATCACTTGGTATAAATACACACGGCTAAATTTCAGTTCTGAAACTCGTTTGCTGTAGGTCGTGGATGCATTGCCAGCAGAGCGACAGAAGGGAATGACAAAAGAAATACACACGGCTCAATTTCACTTGGTATAAATACGCAGGGCCTTATCATTAAATAATGTCACTTGGTGTAAATACACACGGCCAAATTTCCGTGTGTGTGTGTTGGTGATGGTGTAGGCCTGACTCAGAAGTGTAGTGATGAAGGCTTCCATCTGTTGCCCCCACGCAGCATACACCTGCGTGTGTGTGTGTGTGTGTAGGCTTGACTCAGAAATTTCAGTTCTGAAACGTTTGATGCAGGTCGTGGATGCATTGCCGGCAGAGCGACAGAAGGGAATGAAAAAGAAATACACACAGCTCAATTACACTAAATATAAATACACACATAGCTCAATTACACTAAATATAAATACTCGCAGTGCAAGAGCTCAATTTTACTATGCTTTAAAACATGTTCTGCAGGTCGTGGATACATTGCCGGCAGAGCGACAGAAGGGAATGACAATAGAAATACACACAGCTCAATTTCAGACTAGCAAGTTTAGTGTTGCTGTCACCAACTGCCCTGGGCACAAGAAATATCAGAAGAACGCCATCGCAGGTGTGCTGGGGTATGGGAGTATGGGGATAGGGATGGGATGACGGGGCTGTTTGGGGTGTGAAAACAGATTGCAGGTGTGCTGGGGTGGGGGATGGGGGCAGGGTTGGGGTGATGTGAAGGGTATCTGTGTCACAAACTGCCCTGGGCACAAGAAATATCTGAAGAAAGAGATCGCAGGTGTGATGGGGCATGGGGATAGGGATGGGATGATGGGGCTGTTTGGGGTGGAGGGAGATTGCAGGTGTGCTGGGGGATGGGGAAGGGGGGATGGGGATAGAAGGACTGGGCAGGGTGGGGTGGAGGAAGATTGCGGGTGTGATGGGGGTATGTGGATAGGGATGGGATGACGGGGCTGGGTGCGGTGTGGGGAGAATGCAGGTGTGCCAGGATGGGTGCAGGGTAGGGGTGAGGACAAGGGTGTCTTCCGCCACCATCTGCCCTGGGCACAATAAATATCAGAAGAATGCGATTGCAGGTGTGTCGGGGGATGGACGAATGGGGATAGGGATGGGATGACGGGGCTGTTTTGGGTGACGGGAGATTGCAGGTGTGTCGGGGGATGGGCGAATGGGGATAGGGATGGGATGACGGGGCTGTTTTGGGTGGCGGGAGATTGCAGGTGTGTCGGGGGATGGGCGAATGGGGATAGGGATGGGATGACGGGGCTGTTATGGGTGGCGGGAGATTGCAGGTGGGCTTTCTGCTCGGTGGGGGGAAGGTAGCCCCCACTTCAGTTAGCCCCACATAAGTTTAGGGGGTTTAGTGGTTTAAGTTTTGATTCAAAGATTTAGGGTTGGGGTCAGCCAACTGTCTCGTAACTAACTGGCTTTGGTCAGCTCCATCATCAATGCCTGTAGTTCTGATGTCAGCACTCTGCGCCAATTTGCTGCGTCGCTTGTGACGCTGCATAGGACTTTTGCAGCCATCTCTGGGCTGCTTTCCGTCTTCCAATTCCAAGTCTTCCAGTTTAATATACTCGGAAACCAGGGAGCAGGCTCAGCAGATTAGACAGTGTAAAGACTTGTCCAACTCAACCCAACCCAACCCAACCCATCGTAACCCAATCCAACCCATCTTAACCCAACCCTGCCTTGCCTTGCCCAACCCAACCCAACCCATCGTAACCCAACCCATCTTAACCCAACCCTGCCTTGCCCAACCCAACCCAACCCAACCCAACCCAACCCAACCCAACCCAACCCAACCCAACCCAACCCAACCCAACCCAACCCAACCCTGCCCTACCCAACCCAACCCAACCCGGACAGGTTTGGCGTACGCGGATGTTCTTGTGTTGGCAGTGGATACCTCGACTGGGGCCTTCTTGTCACCAACCCAACTAAACCCACCCCACCCCAACCCTGCCCTACCCAACCTGAACAGGTTTGGCGTATGCGGACGTTCTTATGTTGGCAGTTGATGCCTCGACTGGGGCCTTCTTGTCACCAACCCTGCCCTACCCAACCCAACCCAACCCGGACAGGTTTGGCGTACGCGGATGTTCTTGTGTTGGCAGTGGATGCCTTGACTGGGGCCTTCTTGTGACCAACCCAACTAAACCCACCCCACCCCAACCCTGCCCTACCCAACCTGAACAGGTTTGGCGTACGCGGACGTTCTTATGTTGGCAGTTGATGCCTCGACTGGGGCCTTCTTGTCACCAACCCGACCCAACTTAACCCAACCCAACCCAACCCAACTCAACCCAACCCAACCCAACCCAACCCAACCCAACCCAACCCAACCCAACCCAACCCAACCCAACCCAACTTAACCCAACCCAACCCAACCCAACCCAACCCAACCCAACCCAACCCAACCCAACCCAACCCAACCCAACCCAACCCGAACAGGTTTGGCGTACGCGGACGTTCTCGTGTTGGCAGTTGACGCCTCGACAGGGGCCTTCGAGACAGGCATGGGTAAGGAGGGACAGACCCGCGAGCACGCACAGCTCGCCTTCATGTTGGGAGTGCGCCAAGCCGTGGTGGTGGTGACTAAGATGGACAATGCGGCCTATGATGCTCAGCGGTTTGAGGCCATCAAGGCCGAGCTCTTGCCTATGCTGAAGAAGATTGGGTTCAATGCGGACAAGGTGAGGGGTGGTGATGGTGTGTGGGTGTGGTGGTGTGTGGGTGTGGTGGTGGATGGACAATGCGGCCTATGATGCTCAGCGGTTTGAGGCCATCAAGGCCGAGCTCTTGCCCATGCTGAAGAAGATTGGGTTCAATGCCGACAAGGTGAGGGGTGTGATGGTTGGTGGGTGGGATGGTAGGTTGGTGGGTGGGCGAGTGGGGTGGTGAGCGGGTGGGTGGGTGTGGTGCTGAGCGGTTTGAGTCCATCAAGCCGGAGCTCTTGCCCATGCTGAAGAAGATTGGGTTCAATGCTGACAAGGTGAGGGGTAGTGATGGGTGGGTTGGTGGGTGAATGTGTTGGTGGTGGCTGGGTGCATGTGTTAGTGGTGGGTGGGGGAAGATAGGTGAGTGTGGTGGGTGTGGTAGTGGTAGTGGATGGGCTGTGCAGCATATGATGCTGAGCGGTTTGAATTCAATGCAAACAAGGTGAGGGGTGGTGAGGGGTGGGTGGGTTGAGTGGGTTGGTTAGTGGGTGGGTGGTGCGGCATATGATGTTCAGCGGTTTGAGTTCACTGCGAACAAGGTGAGGGGCGGTGAGGGGTGGGTGGGTTGAGTGGGTTGGTGAGGGGGTGGGTGGTGCGGCACATGATGTTCAGCGGTTCGAGTTCAATGCGGACAAGGTGAGGGGTGGGTGGGTTGAGTGGGTTGGTGAGGGGGTGGGTGGTGCGGCACATGATGTTCAGAGGTTTGAGTTCTATGCGGACAAGGTGAGGGGTGGTGCTGGGTAGGCTGGTGAGCGGGTGTGTGGTGCTGCATATGCTGCTCAGTAGTTTGAGGCTATCGAGGCCGAGCTCGTGCTGAAGAAGATTGGGTCGAAATAAATATATAAATATATGAACAAGCAGATATATGTATAAACATGAGTACCTCATCCCTTACTCACTCACTCCCCCCCTCACCCTCCCTCTCTCACCCTCACCCATCTCCCTCCCTCACCCTCACCCCTCACCCTCCCCCCCCCCTTCCCCCCCCTCACCCTCCCTCCCTCCCCCCCTCATCCTCCCTCCCTCCCCTACTCCCCTCCCTCCCTCCCTCCCCCTCCTCCTCCCTCCCCCTCTCCTCCCTCCCTCCCTCCCCCCTCACCCTCCCTCACCCTCCCTCCCTCCCTCCCTCATCTCCTCCCTCACTCCCTCACCCTCCCTCACCACCCCCCCCCCCCCCCCCCCCCCCCTCACCCCCTCACCTTCCCTCCCTCACCCTAACCCTCGCCTTCTAGGTCCCAGTCATCCCCGTGTGTGGCTGGAGTGGTGACAAATTCGTGGAGCGGTGACAAATAAATGTCATAATAAATAAATAAATGTATGTATGAACAAGCATATATATGTGGAGTATAAACATGAGTACCTCACCCCTCCCTCCCTCACCCTCACCCCCTTCCTCACCCCCGCCCCCCCCTCACCCTCCCTAAGCCCCACCCTCACCCTCACCCTCTAGGTCCCCGTCATCCCGGTGTGTGGCTGGAGTGGTGACAACTTGGTGGATAGAGTGAAGACGACGACGCGCTTCTCATGGTTTGATGGCCCCACCCTGACGGAGGCCCTAGACAGCCTGGAGGCCCCCAAGCGACTGGAAGACAAGCCCTTGCGGATGCCTGTGCAGGTGCGTGGTGTGGGTAGTGGAGGGGAGGGGGGGGGGGGGGGGGGGCTATTAACCATGTGGTGCGGGATGTGGGTGGTGGTGTGTGTGTGTGGTGGTGGTGGTGGTGGTGGTGGGGGTCATGTGGGGCGGGATGAGGGTGACAAAGGCCCTAGACAGCCTGGAGGCTCCCAAATACTTGGTGGACAAGCCCTTGCGGATGCCTGTACAGGTGTGGGTGGTGAAGGGAGGGGAGGTACTAACCATGTGAGACGGGATGTGGGTGGTGGTGGTGGAGGAGGAGGAGGGTGTGTGTGTGTGTGTGGGGCGGGGGGGGGGGGGGGGGGTCATGAATCATGTGGGGTGGGATGAGGGTGACGGAGGCCCTGGACAGCCTGGAGGCTGGAGGACAAGCCCTTGGAGGAGAGGAGACTGGAGGACAAGCCCTTGCGGATGCCTGTGCAGGTGTGGGTAGTGGGTGGTTGAGGGGGGGAGGGGGGGGGGTATTGATCCTGTGGTGTGGAATGTCCACTCATCCACTCAGCTACCTACTCATCAACCCACTCATCCGTCCTATCCACCCATCCACTCATCCACCAACTCATCCATCCCATCAATCCACCCATCCACCTACTCACCTGCCCACCCATCCCATCCACTCATTCACCCACTTACCTGCCCACCCATCCCATCCACTCATCCCCCCACTCACATACCCACCCATCCACTCTCTCAACCACCTACTCACTCATTCATCCTATCAACTGATCCATCCACTCACCCTCTTGCTGTCACCCCCACAGGATGTGTACAACATCGCCGGTAAAGGCTACGTAACCTGTGGGCGCATTGAGTCGGGTTCCTTGAGCTCATAATTTCACCCATCCACTTATCCACCCACTAATATATCCGCTCACCCACTCACTCTTCCACCCATCCACTCATCCACCCACCTACCCTCTTGCTGTCACCACCACAGGACGTGTACAAAATCCCCGCTAAAGGCTACATAACCTGTGGGCGCATCGAGTCAGGTCATTGAGCTCATCAATTCAGCCATCCCATCCATTCATCCACCCACTAACCTACCCACCCATCCACTGGCTCACCCATCCACCCACTCATCCATCCAATCCACTCATCCACCCACTTGCTGCCACCAACACAGGACCTGTACAATATCCCCGCTAAAGGCTACATAACCTGTGGGCGCATTGAGTCGGGTTCCTTGAGCTCATAATTTCACCCATCCACTTATCCACCCACTAACCAATCTACTCACCCACTCACTCACCCACTCATCCACTCATCCACCCACTTACCCTCTTGCTGTCACCACCACAGGACGTGTACAACATCCCCGGTAAAGGCTACATAACCTGTGGGCGCATTGAGTCGGGTTCCTTGAGCTCCGGCCAGAAGGTGATTATATCTAAAGCTTTTCTCTATAGCTTTTCTGATTTATCTAGCTTATGTATGTAGCTTTTCTGACCTCCATAGCTTTTCTTATCTCTATTGCCTTTCTTATCTCTATATATTATCTATATAGCCTTTCTTATCTCTATATATTATCTATATAGCCTTTCTTATCTCTATAGCTTATCTATATAGCTTTTCTTATCTCTATATCTTCTCTTACCCCTAGTAGCTCTATTAGTTTTTATTATCTCTATAGCTTACCTAAGTAGCTTTTCTCTATAGCTTTTCTTTTCTCTATTAGCTGTATTAGTTTTTCATACCTCTACAGCTTTTTTTATCTCCATAGCTTATCTCTGTAGCTTTTCTTATCCCTATAGCTTACCTATATAGAGTTTTCTGATCTCTATAGCCGTTCGTATCTCAATAGCTTATCTTCAAAGCTCTTCTTATCTCCGTAGCTTTTCCCTATAGCTTATAGCTTTTCCCTATAGTTCTTTTCCGTTACGAGCAGCAGCTTCTAGGCAGATCCCCTGGCTTGCTACCCAACAAACCTAAAGCAACGTAGTGCACCTGGAAGCTGACAGAATCATCGTTCCAGTACTATCAAAATCTTACTGCTTAGCCCAGTGGCTGGCGCATGGAACTGCCGAGAAGCTGCTGCTCTTAGCTGAAAAGGAGAAACTATGGTACTAGGGATCTTGCAGCAGCAACGTAGTGCACCTGGAAGCTGACAGAATCATTGTCCCAGTACTTTCAAAATCTTGGGGGCTAAGCCCACGGAAAACAAAAGCTATGGATGATCTGCCCCACATCACTGCCGCTTGATGAAGTCTATTTGAACAAACTAGAACAGAAAAGAATACAAAAACTGGCAAGAACGTAGTGGGTTAAGATGATCCCCTACTGCCGCCTGATGAGGTATATTTGAGCAAACTAGTACACAAAAGAACACAAAAACGATGGCAAGAACATATTGAATTAACACGATCCCCGACTGCTGTCTGACGATGTCTATTTGAAGGAGCTATTACAAACAATAGTAATACAAAACAATGGCAAGACCTTACTGGATTAACACGATTCCCTACTGCCACTTGATGATGTCTATTTGAACGAAGTAGAACAGAAAATAATACAAAACAAATGGAAAGAACTCATTGGATCAATACGATCCCCTACTGCCGCCTGATGAGGTCTATTTGGACAAACTATTGTAGAACTGCAGAAAAGAATACAAACAGATGGCAAGAACTTACTGGATTCACACAATCCCTTACTGCCGCCTGCTGATGTATATTTGGACAAAGCAGTACAGAAAAGAATACAAAACAAATGGGAAGAACTTATTGGATTAATACAATTCCCTACTGCCGCCTGCTGATGTCTATTTGGACAAACTCGTACAGGCAGTAATACAGAACAAGTGGCAAGAACAGATCGGATTATCACGACTTCCAGCTGCCGCTTGGTGATGTCTATTTGAACAAACTCGTACAAACAAATGGCAAGAACTTATTGGATTATCACGATTTCCTGCTGCCGCCTGGTGGTGTCTATTTGTACAAACTCGTACAGACAGTAGTACAGAACAAATGGCAAGAACGTATTGGATTAATACGATTCCCTGCTGCTGCCTGCTGATGTCTATTTGTACAAACTCGTACAGACAATAGTACAGAACAAATGGCAAGAATGTATTGGATTAATACGATTCCCTGCTGCCGCTTGCTGATATCTATTTGTACAAACTCGTACAGACAATAATACAGAACAAGTGGCAAGAACGGATCGGATTAACACAATTTCCTGCTGCCGCTTGGTGATGTCTATTTGAACAAACTCGTACAAACAAATGGCAAGAACTTATTGGATTAACACGCTCCCCTACTGCCGCTTGATGATGTCTATTTGGACAAACTAGTACAGAAAAGAATTCAAAAATAGGGGAAGAAAGCATTGGATTAACACGATTCCCTGCTGCCGCCTGATGAGGTCTATTTGAACAAACTATTGAAGAACTACAGAAAATAGTTCAAAAACTGGCAAGAACTTGTTGAATTATCACGATTCCCTACTGCCGCCTGATGAGGTCTATTTGAGCAAACTATTACAGAAAAGAATACAAAACAAATGGGAAGAATGTATTGGATTAACATGATCCCCTACTGCCGCCTGGTGAGGCCTCTTTGAACAAACTAGTACAGAGAAAATACAAAAATAGGGCAAGCACTTGTTGGGTCAACACGATCCCCCACTGCCGCCTGATGAGGTCTATTTGACAGAACCAATCGCTGTTTTTTTTAATCATCAGACCCTATCTCTCGTATCTAGCTAGCTTCAGGTTGGACCCTAGGACAGGGGAGAGGAGCTGCCTAGAAGCTGCTACGCGTAGCCCCAAGACAGTGACCACCAGCGCACCTGCCAGCCTGAGCTTCCCAATCATGTGTGTCTAGTTGTAATCATTCATCCCTATCTCTCGTATCTAGCTAGCTTCAGGTCGGACCCTAGGACAAGGGAGAGGAGCTGCCTAGAAGCTGCTACGCGTAGCCCCAAGACAGTGACCACCAGCGCACCTGCCAGCCTGAGCTTCCCAATCATGTGTGTCTTGTTGTAATCATTCATCCCTATCTCTCGTATCTAGCTGGCTTCAGGTCGGACCCTAGGACAAGGGAGAGGAGCTGCCTAGAAGCTGCTACGCGTAGCCCCAAGACAGTGACCACCAGCGCACCTGCCAACCTGAGCTTCCCAATCATGTGTGTCTTGTTGTAATCATTCAACCCTATCTATCGTCTCCTGTTACTCTTGATTTCTCTCTTCGATTTGTTTTTTTACATCCCTAGTACTCACTGCCCGGAAAGAAGCTTTGATTTGTCCCCCCCCCACCACCACCACCACCACCCACCATTGCAAAACTCGAATAATCCCTCCCTTCCCTTCCCTTCCCTTCCCTTCCCTTCCCTTCCCTTCCCTTCCCTCCTCCCTCCCCCCCCCCCCCCCTCCCCCCCTCCCCCCGAGTCCCTCCCTCCCTACTCCCTTTCCGTTCCCCATGCCCCCCTTCCCTGCCCACCCAGCACCCACAAATAGACACACACACACTCCTCCCTCCCCTGCTCCCTGCTCCCTCCCCGTGGCCTCATGGCCCCCGTCCCCGCCCCCTAGCACCCACAAATACCCCCCCCACCCACCACACCACACACACACACACACACACCTACACACACACACACCTTTCACACACACACAGTCCCCACCACACACACCACACACCACACCTACAAACACACCACACCTGTCACCACACACACTCACCCACCACCCACCCACCCACCTACACACACACCTTTCACACAACACACACCACCCACACACACACACACACACCTACACACACCCACACCTTCACACACCCACACACACTCACCACCCCCACCACCACCACACACACACACACCTACACCACCACACACCTTTCACACCCACACACTCACCCCTCCCCCCCACACGCACACCTACACACACACACACCTTTCACACCACACACTCACCCCCCCACACACACACACCTACACACCCCACAACCTTTCACCACCCACACACTCACCCCCCCCACACACACAAACACACACACACACACACTCACACACTCACACACTCACACACTCACCCACCCACACTCTCACACACTCCTCCCTCCCCACCTCCTCCCCACCCCCCCACTCCACCTTGTTCCTCATGCCTCCCTTACCTTCCCCCCAGTACCCACAAATACACTCACACCCTCCTCCCCCCCCCCACCCATCCCACCCACCCACTCATTCCCCCCTCCCACACCAACTCCCCCCCCCACACACACACCCTCCGCCCCCCCCCCCCCCACACACACACACACACACACATCCCACCCCTCTCACCCACCCACACTCACCCACCCAGTCCATGATCTCCCCCACCCCACCCTCCCCACCCACCCACCCACACCCACCCAGGTCATGATCTGCCCCACCGGCGAGCTGGCCGAGGTGAGCTGCGTGGAAGTTGACATGAAATTACTCAACCACCCACTCAACCTCTCCTCCCACCCACCCACCCAGATCATGATCTGCCCCCCCCCCCACACACACACACTCCTCCCGCCCACCCAACCCCTCTCACCCACTCACCCACCCACCCAGGCCATGATCTGCCCCACCGGCGAGCTGGCTGAGCTGAGCTGCGTGGAAGTTGACAAGAAATCACCCACTCAACCATCCACTCCCCCCCACACATACCCACTCACCCACTCACCCACCCAGGTCATGATCTGCCCCACCGGCAAGCTGGCTGAGCTGAGCTGCGTGGATGTTGACAAGAAATCACTCACTCAACCATCCACTCCTCCACACACACACCCACTCAACCACTCAACCACTCACCCACCCAGGTCATGATCTACCCCACCGGCGAGCTGGCTGAGCTGAGCTGCATGGAAGTTGACAAAAAAAATCAGTTTTGAGAGCCAATCACACACACACTCCTCCCCCCCACACACCCCACCCCACTCACACCCACCCCCCTCACCCCTCTGACCCACTCACCCACCCAGGTCATGATCTGCCCCACCGGCGAGCTGGCCGAGGTGAGCTGCGTGGAAGTTGACAAGAAATCAGTTTCGAGAGCTAGTGCTGGTCAAAACGTGGGCTTCAGCTTGAAGACAAGGAATCTGGACCACCCACCCCATCGTGGCTTCGTCATCTGTGACGCTGAGGAGCCCGCTGCTGAGGTAAGACCATGGATTGGGTGTGGGTGGTGGTGAGGGTGGGGGTGGGGGTCAGGGTCGTCCCTTCCGATTTTGAAATCCACTGCTGTTCAAAACGTGTGTTTTAGCGTGAAGACCCCATCCTCCCCTTCCACACACCCACACACACCACCACCACCGCCACCACCAGCAGCCCGTCGTGGCTTCGTCATCTGTGACGCTGAGGAGCCCGCAGCTGAGGTAAGATCAATTTGTGTGGATCAAGTGTGAGTGGTGAGGGTTAGGGTGGGGGTGGGGGTCAGGGTGGTCCCTTTCGGTTTTGAAACCCAGTGCTGTTCAAAACGTGTGTTTCAGCTTGAAGACAAGGTATCTGCCCCCCACCCACCCCCATCCTCCCCTCCCCCCCTCAACCACACACCACCACCAACACCACCACCAGCAGCCCGTCGTGGCTTCGTCATCTGTGACGCTGAGGAGCCTGCAGCTGAGGTAAGATCAATTTGTGTGGATCAAGTGTGAGTGGTGAGGGTTAGGGTGGGGGTGGGGGTCAGGGTCAGGGTGGTCCCTTTCGGTTTTGAACCCCACTGCTTGCCAAAACGTCGGCTTATTTTGCATGCTTCCTGTTTGCCTGCATTCAACTGAGTCTGCAATAACTGAGCCTAAACAGGACTGTGGCCCTCATTCAATTCGATTCACCCCATGTCCCTCATTATTTCATATTTTGCATGCTTCCTGTTTGCCTGCATTCAACTGAGTCTGCAAGAACTGAGCCTAAACAGGACTGTGGCCCTCATTCAATTCGATTCACCCCATGTCCCTCATTATTTCATATTTTGCATGCTTCCTGTTTGCCTGCATTCAACTGAGTCTGCAATAACTGAGCCTAAATAAGACTGTGGCCCTCATTCAATTCAATTCACCCCATGTCCCTCATTATTTCATATTTTGCATGCTTCCTGTTTGCCTGCATTCAACTGAGTCTGCAATAACTGAGCCTAAACAGGACTGTGGCCCTCATTCGATCGCTGGTGGGCAGCTTCCAAGTACAAGTCTGCATCACAGTAGCCGGAGCAGGGTACTTCCATTGACCAAAGTGGCCAGCGCTTTAGCGCTCTTGAAAAAATAAAAACTGCGCTTTGAAGTGCAAAAAGCGCAAAAATTGCTTGCTTGGAAGTACCCTGGCCCTTAGCAAGGGCGTTGGCATAGGCACCCCTATTTTTGACACACTTATATATTATTTTTTTATTATTAATTATACTTGCTTATTAATTTGTATTTATTCAACTAAGTCTGCATTCAACTGAGCCTAAACACAACTGGGACCCTCATTCAATTACAGGTGAGCAGCTTCCAGGTGCAAGCCTTCATCACAGTAGCTGGGAGCAAGGGCATTGGCGTGGGCTTCACCCCCACTTCTGACATCATTTCATATACTCCATGCTTCATTCGCACCTGCATTCAACTAAGTCTGCATTCAACTGAGCCTAGACACAACTTTTGCCCTCATTCAATTACAAGTGAGCAGCTTCCAGGTGCAAGCCTTCATCACAGTAGCTGGGAGCAAGGGCGTTGGCGTGGGCTTCACCCCCTCTTCTGACATCAATTCATATACTCCATGCTTCATTTGCACCTGCATTCAACTGAGTCTGCATTCCACTGGGCCTGAATATAACTGTTACCCCCATTTGATTACAGGTGAGCAGCTTCCAGGTGCAAGCGTTCATCACAGTAGCTGGGAGCAAAAGCGTTAGGACAGACTTCTACCCCATTTCTGGCATCATTCCATATTTTCCATGCTGCATTACAAATATTTTCCATGCTTCATTTGCACCTGCATTCAACTGAGTCTGCATTCCACTGGGCCTGAATATAACTGTTACCCCCATTTGATTACAGGTGAGCAGCTTCCAGGTGCAAGTGTTCATCACAGTAGCCGGGAGCAAAAGCGTTAGAACAGACTTCTACCCCATTTCTGGCATTATTTCATTTTTCTCATGCTTCACTTTTGCCTGCATTCAGGTGGGCAGCTCGCAGGTGCAAGTGTTCATCACAGTACCTGGGGACAAGGGCGTTAGCATGGACTTTACCCTCATTTCTGGCATTATTTCATATTTTCCATGCTGCATTACAAATATTTTCCATGCTGCATTTGCACCTGCATTCAACTGAGTCTGCATTCAACTGGGCCTGAATATAACTGTCACCCCCATTTGATTACAGGTTAGCAGCTTCCAGGTGCAAGCCTTCATCACAGTAGCTGGGAGCAAAAGCGTTAGCATGGGCCTCAACCCCATTTCTGGCATTCTTTCATATTTGTCGTGCTTCATTTAAAACATGTTCCATGTTTTATTTATGCCTGCATTCAAGCACTTGCACCTGCATTCAACTGAGCCTAAACAGAAATGTGACCCCCATTCGATTGTAGCTGAGCAGCTTCCAGGTGCAAGTGTTCATCACAGTAGCAGGGAGCAAAAGCGTTAGAACAGACTTCTACCCCATTTCTGGCATTATTTCATATTTTTCATGCTTCATTCAGCTTCATTTCAAATATTTCCCATGCTTTATTTGCACCTGCATTCAACTGAGCCTAAACCCAACTTTTGCCCGTATTCAATTACGGGTTAGTAGCTTCCAGGTGCAAGTCCTCCACCCACCCCTCATATCACCACCGCCATGCATACACACCCACATGAAAACCACCCACCCACCCACCCACCCACCCCCTTAATCACAAAAGTCAACTGAGTCTGCATTCAAATGAGCCTAAACACAACTTTTGCCCTTATTCAATTAAGGGTTAGTAGCTTCCAGGTGCAAGCCCTCCACCCACCCTTCATATCACCACCGCCATGCACACACACCCACATGAAAACAACCCACCCACCCACCCACCCCCATGATCACAAAGGTCAACTGAGCCTGTATTAACTGAGCCTGAACACAACTGTGGCCCTAATTCACGCATCAACCCGGCATTAACCTAAACAGAATTAAATTAAGTTAAATGCATGCATTAACCTAAACAAAATTAAATTAAATTAAAAGCATGCATTAACCCGAGGGGGGGGGCAGGAATAAAGTTGGCTGACCGCACGTTCGGAAGTTGTTATTTTGACCCCCGGGGACCCCCCCCCACCCACCCACCCCCCCTTTGAGACCTCATATCTAGACACCCAGACAGTATTACATAGTGAAAGGGGGGTCCATGAGCATCATCTCGTCAAGGCCTTTCCAACCAAACAATCAAAATTTACAAATATCAAGTTTGGACAAAGTTATTTAGAATTGAGTATTTTTACAACTTTCTTGGGCGCTCAGCAGTCGTCGGCGCCCTAGGAGGAGATCACTAAGGTATGAAAACGACTATAGGCGTTATTTATCTGTCTTTTTATCTTTATCATCATCATTATCATGGCTTGATCTACTCAACTTGTATTCTGGAGCCTGATGGTCTGCTCGGGTGGTGTGTGTGTGTTTTGGGGTGGGGGGGAGGGGGGGGAAGGTGTGTGTGGGGTGGGGGGTGGGGGGGGGGCTCAAGTGCTCGACCCCAGGCTCAACTGCTTTAGGAACTTCGTAGGGGACCGGAATTCAGAACGCGTTAGGCGCGCGCCTTTTTCCGCCCAACTGCCGCTCGTGCCAAGCTGGACGCGAAGGTCTGGGTGACGTCCAGCCTGGCGTCCAGTCTGGATGTACCAACCAGGAGATCCACCAATTACACCCTTGGTGTCACTAACTAACGACTTCAAATTTGTACTCCTCTCGCCGAGACCTTCTCAATGGTGTACGCACGCTCAAAAATTCGCACTGGCAAGAAAGTTACACGAGGTACAAATAAAATTGGGAAAACGGTCGCCCCCCCCCCCCCCCCCCCCCCCCCCCCCCCTCGTATCTCGGCCGCCCGTGGGTGTGTCGACATGATTTTTTTTATCGACTATTGCTCGCGGTTCTCTATCCATATCGAACGTGCGGTACGAAATCTTTTTTCTTGCCCCCCCTCGCATTAACCTAAACAAAATGGTGGCCCTTATTCATGCATCAACTGAGCCTAAACTCAACTGTGGCCCTTATTCAATTACAGGTGAGCAGCTTCCAGGTGCAAGTCTTCATCACAGTAGCTGGGAGCAAGGGCGTTGGCATGGGCTTCACCCCCACTTCTGACATCATTTCATATACTCCATGCTTCATTTGCACCTGCATTCAACTGAGTCTGCATTCAACTGGGCCTGAATATAACTGTGACCCCCATTTGATTACAGGTGAGCAGCTTCCAGGTGCAAGCGTTCATCACAGTAGCTGGGAGCAAGGGCGTTGGCGTGGGCTTCACCCCCACTTCTGACATCATTTCATATACTCCATGCTTCATTTGCACCTGCATTCAACTGAGTCTGCATTCAACTGGGCCTGAATATAACTGTGACCCCATTTGATTACAGGTGAAGCAGCTTCCCGGTGCAAGTCTTCATCACAGTAGCCGGGAGCAAGGGCGTTGGCGTGGGCTTCACCCCTATTTTGGACATCCTATTTCATATTTTTCATGCTTCATTTCAACTATTTCCCATGCTTTATTTATGCCTGCATTCAACTGAGTCTGCATTCAACTGAGCCTACACACAACTTTTGCCCTTATTCGAATGCAGGTTAGCAGCTTCCAGGTGCAAGTCTTCATCACAGTAGCCGGGAGCAAGGGCGTTGGCGTGGGCTTCACCCCTATTTTGGACATCCATACCTCGCATACGCCATGCAGCTTCCACAATCTAGTGAGCAAGCTGGACCGCAAAACAGGTAATGACAACTCCTCAGCATGAACTAACTTACTTACAAAAATACTGGCAGATAGACAGACAGACAGACGGACAGACAAAGAAATAATCATACCTTGCATACACCATGCAGCTTCTACAATCTAGTGAGCAAGCTGGACAGCAAAACAGGTAAGGACAACTCCTCAGCATGAACTAATTTACTAACAAAAATACAGGCAGACAGACAGGCACAGACAGGCACAGACAGACAGACAGACAGACAGACAGACGGACAGACAAAGAAATAATCATACCTTGCATACACCATGCAGCTTCCACAATCTAGTGAGCAAGCTGGACAGCAAAACAGGTAATGACAACTCCTTAGCATGAACTAATTTACTAACAAAAATACTGGCAGACAGACAGGCACAGACAGACAGGCACAGACAGACAGACAGACAGACGGACAGACAAAGAAATAATCATACCTTGCATACACCATGCAGCTTCCACAATCTAGTGAGCAAGCTGGACCGCAAAACAGGTAATGACCTCCACATTAGTTTTGACTGACAGGCGCAGACAGACAGACTGTTGAACAATCAGACCATAGGCCCTGCAGCTCCCACAATATAGTGAGCATGCTGGACCGCAACACAGGTAATGACGACCACCTTTTTTTGTGCGACGCGCCGCCAGTCCATCGCTGCATGGCAACGCATGGGTCTGGGTTAACTAGTCAAAAGTGTCCTCCCACCCAACCCCAAACCCCCGGTCCACAATATAGTGAGCAAGCTGGACCGCAAAACGGGTAATGATTGCTCGTCGAGTGTCCACCACAAAAAAATAAAGAAAACATACATAGTTCCTCAATTCCTATTTTTCAAATTACAAACTTACAAACTCACTACCTTAGTAATCACTTAGATAGCCAGTTGGTCGGTTGGTGTGTTAGTTATTAACGTACACACCAATCAACAGCAAAACAGGTAATGATGGCTCGTTGAGTGTGCACCAGAAAAACAAAGAAAACATACATAGGCACTAAATTCCTATTTTTCAAGTAACAAACATACAAACTCACTGCCTTAGTAATCACTTAGATAGCTCGTTAGTCAGTTGGTGTGTTACTTGTTAACGTACACACCAATCAACCACAAAACAGGTAATGATGGCGCGCCGAGTGTCCACCAGACAAAATAAATGGCAACGCATGGGTCTGGGTTAACTAGTCAAAAGTGTCCTCCCACCCAACCCCAAACCCCCGGTCCACAATATAGTGAGCAAGCTGGACCCCAAAACGGGTAATGATGGCGCGCCGAGTGTCCACCAGACAAAGTAAATAACCGTGCATTTCCATTGGACCACTTGACTTGAGTCACTCGACTTGAGTTAAACGGACTCGACTTAGCATTCACGAGACTTGACTTAGGGTTTACAGCGCCCAACTCAAGCCGAGTGTCCACCAGACAAAATAAATAAAACTTACTTAGTTCCTCAATTCCTATTTTTCAAGTTACAAACTTACAAACTCACTACCTTTGTAATGAATAAAATAGATAGTTGGTCGGTCGGCGTGCAAGTTATAAACGTACACACTACTCAACAGCAAAACTGGCAATGACGGCTCATTGAGTGTGCACCAGAAAAACAAAGAAAACATATGTAGTTACTAAATTACTATTTTTCAGGTTACAAACTTACAACCTTACTCACTACCTAAGTAATTACTTAGATAGCTAGTTGGTGTGTTAGTTATTAACGAACACACCGATCAATAAAATAGCTACATAAGAATCGTTCACTGGGCTGTACTTGCGACCCTGTACTTACGCCCACTGGGCTGTACTTGCGCCCGCTGGGCTGTACTTGCGACCCTGTACTTGCGCCCACTGGGCTGTACTTGCGCCCACTGGGCTATACTTGCGACCCTGTACTTGCGCCCACTGGGCTGTACTTGCGACCCTGTCTTGGGCAGGGTTGGTAAGCCAAAAAGCCAAAGTTTAAGGGCAATACAAGCCAAAAGCCAAAAAGATAAAGGGCAATACAAGCCAAATTTAAAGGGCAATACAAGCCAAAGTTTAAGGGCAATACAAGCCAAAGTTGAAGGGCAATACAAGCCAAAGTTAAAGGGCAATACAAGCCAAAGTTTAAGGGCAATACAAGCCAAAGTTTAAGGGCAATACAGGCCAAAGTTAAAGGGCAATACAAGCCAAAAGCCAAAAAGTTTAAGGGCAATACAAGCCAAAGTTAAAGGTCAATACAAGCCAGATCAAACCTTCTGCAAGGCCACTTTTGGGTAGGGCCTTGCTAAAGGTTTTATTTGGCTTTTCTTGCCCTTTAACTTAGGCCTTTTGGCTTACCAACTCTGTCATGGTTGCAAGACATGGTTGCAAGTACAGCCCAGGACAAGCAGACAGGCAAACAAACAAATAATCAAGCTGGTGTATTGACTGGCTGACTGACCATACCGTCAAGCATCCATACGTACACCTACCCATCCATCCACCCACCAACACCCATCCATGTACCCACCATTCATCTACCCTCCCACCACTTACCACCCATCCACCACTCACCACCCACCATCCATCAACCCACCATCCACCCACCACTCACCACCCATCCACCTACTCATCCATCCATTCATTCACCCACCAATCATCCACCCATCCACCCACTCATCCATCTACCCACCATCTACTCATCCACCCACTCATCCATCTACCCACCATCTACCATCCACCCACTCATCCAGCTAACCCACCATCTACTCAATCCACCCCACTCATCCCTCCACTCACCATCTACTCATCCACCCACTCATCATCTACCCCCATCTACTCATCACCCACTCATCCATCCACTTACCATCACGTCATCCACCCACTCATGTCCATCTACCCACCATCTACTCATCCACGCCCTCATCCATCACCCACCATCTCTACTCATCCACCCACTCATCCATCTACCCACCTCTATCATCCACCCACTCTCATCCACTCACCATCTACTCATCCACCCACTCATCCATCTACCCACCATCTACTCATCCACCCACTCATCCATCTACCCACCATCTACTCATCCACCCACTCATCCATCTACCCACCATCTACTCATCCACCCACTCATCCATCTACCCACCATCCATCCACCCACCACCCATCCACCATCCACCCACCACCCAGCATCCATCAACCCATCAATCCACCGCTCACCACACATCCATCCATCCATCTGCCTACCACCCATCCATCCACCACAAATCCATCCACCCATCAACCCACCGCTCACCACCCATCCATCCATCCACCAACCCATCCATCAACCCACCGCTCACCACTCACAACCAGCACATACACCCATCAATCCACCGCTCATCACCCACCACTCACCACCCATCCACCACCCATCCACCCACCATACATCTACCCTCCACCCATCCACCCACCATTCATCCATCCATCCATCCAGGCAAGGAGATAGAGAAAGACCCAAAGATATTGCGCAATGGTGATTTCGCTACTCACTCCCCCTACCACCACCCACCACCCACCATCCATCCACCCACCACTCACCACCCACCCAGCAACCCACCCACTCACCACTCACCACCCATCCACCCACCACTAACCACCCACTCACCACCCACCATCCATCCACCCACCCCTCACCCACCCAACCACCCACTCATCCACCCACCCACCACTCAACATCCACCATCCATCCACCCACCTACCACCCACCCACCATCCACCCACCATCCATTTACCCACCACTCCACGCGCCATCCATCCATCCTTCCAGGCAAGAAGATAGAGAAAGACCCCAAGATATTGCACAATGGTGATGTCCACTCATCCATCCACTCACCACCCATCCACCCATCTACCCACCATCAACCCACCATCCACTCACTCATCCATCCACCCACCACTTAGCCACCCGTCTACCCACCCACCCAGCAACCCACCCACCCAGCAACCCACCCACCCAGCAACCCACCGCCCACCCGTCATACATCCATCCTACCAGGCAAGGAGATAGAGAAAGACCCCAAGATATTGCACAATGGTGATGTCCACTCATCCATCCACTCACCACCCATCCACCCACCACCCACCACCCATCTATCCACCATCAACCCACCATCCACTCACTCATCCATCCACCCACCACTTACCCACCCACCCATCAACCCACCGCCCACCCGTCATCCATCCATCCTACCAGGCAAGGAGATAGAGAAAGACCCCAAGATATTGCGCAATGGTGATGTTGCTATCGTCGACCTAGCTCCCCTGTCCAGGCTGGTGGTTGAACCCTTCGCTGACTACCCCCCCCTGGGTCGCTTCGTATTGAGAGATGGCACACAGGTAGGGAGAGGTTGTACTGTTTGACTGTACTGCTGTACTGGTTGGCAGGTAGGGAGAGCGTGTATGTACTGTTGTACTGTTTGGCAGTTAGGGAGAGGGCGTATGTAGCTCTCCTATCCAAGCTGGTGGTTGAACCCTTCGCTACCCCCCATGGCACACAGGTAGGGACAGGTTGTACTGATCTACAGTGGAAATTGAATCCAACGATTATAAGTAGGGGTCGGCAGTATGATATCATATGATATCAGATGATGCCGGCGGTCTGACTAGGTAACTTTGGACTGGGGCATCATATCATATGATATTGAATCATATGATTTGTGTATGATATCATATGATATCGTACTCGTCTTTGGCCAACATCATATGATTTGCCGTTCCCTAATTATAAGTATACGCACACATGACATGCCATCCAATATTTTGAGTTAAGGGCTAGCATAGGGAGACCCACCCTGAGGCAAAAATTCTCGTTGGAATTAAATCTTGGGTTCCTGGTGAGACGTGTGGGCACTGAAGTATTTTATTATTATTATCATTGCATGCACACTGAACTATGTTATTATTATTATTATTATCATTGCATGCACACTGAACTATATTATTATTATCTTTATTAGTAGAAGTAGTAGGAGTAGTATTGCATGCACACTGAAGTATTGTTTCATTATTATCATTGTTGTTGTTGTTGTTGTTGTTGTTGTTGCATTTACACTGAAATATTTAACTATTATTGTTAGTAGTAGTAGAAGTAGTAGTATTGCATACGCACTGAAGTGTTTTATTATGATCATTATTATCATTATTATTAGTAGTAGTAGTATTAGTAATATCGCCTGCACACTGAAGTATTTTACTGTTTACCTATTGAACTAACAAGTGACACGTTCTAGTAATATCGCATGCACACTGTAGTATTAGTAATATCGCCTGCACACTGAAGTATTTTACTGTTTACCTATTGAACTAATAAGTGACACGTTCTAGTAATATCGCATGCACACTGTAGTATTAGTAATATCGCCTGCACACTGAAGTATTTTACTGTTTACCTATTGAACTAACAAGTGACACACCCATACTGTCCCACACAACACCACACACAAAAACAAACACACCTGACTACCTGATGGGTGTGGCGGTTGCATGCTCCTCACGAGAAGTTGCTTAAGTTAGAGAAAGCGGCCAATTTTACACCATTACATATTCCACACCACACAACACCACACACAAGAACAAACACACTGAAGTATTTTACTGTTTATCTATTGAACTAGCAAGTGACACGTTCTTCCCTTTGTTTGCAGATTGTTGGTTTCGGAATAGTCAAGTCAGTCACTAGAAAGCAGCATGTGGTGAAGGAATAGTCACGTCAGTGTGGTTTCCCCCAGAGAAAGCAAACGGGCACCCTAGCATGTGGTGAAGGAACAGTCACGTCAGTGTGGTTTCCCCCAGAGAAAGCAAACGGGCACCCTAGCATGTGGTGAAGGAATAGTCACGTCAGTGTGGTTGGCCCCAGTGAGAGCAACCGGGCTGGCCCCCTCAACCTCACGCCTCGTAACAAGGCGTACTATTTATATAGTCACGTCAGTCACTAGAAAGCAGCATGTAGTAAAGGAATAGTGCTTCTTGACGGTTCCAGAGAAATTATTTTCCACTATCAACAGCAACCGCTACCTGGGACCCTGTTTGGGCCAAACCATGCGTCGTCATGCATCCACGTCCGCTACCCTGAGACTCCCCCGCCCCGCCCCCCAACCCCCCCAGGCCGGTGGGTGGGGGGAAGCTACCCTCCAGTGAGCTACCCTCCACAAGCCAGATCTCCTAGGGTTTAGGATATAAGGTTTAGGGTATAGGAGATCTGGCTTGTGGAGAGTAGCTCACTGGAGGGTAGCTTCCCCCCTCCAGGCCGGTTCGGTAGGGCGGCCCTTAGTTCCCCCAACCCAAATCGCCACCTGGAGACCCCCTTTCTGAAACGGAAAAAAACTCTGGCTGGGGCGTAGTGTCGCTTAAGTATTGATTCTATGTGAATGGCTTCTATGTTATACCCAAGGGTTTGGCGTCGACAAAGGCCTTCAGCCCACGCCAATCGACCCTGGCCCTGGTCCCACGCCACCTGCGCATGAATCCACGACATGGCCCGGCCGCCTCAGGTTGATAAGGGCGGACAGGCCACGCCACCTGTGCATGAACCCACGACATGGCCCGGCCGCCTCAGGTTGATAAGGGCGGACAGGCCACGCCACCTGTGCATGAACCCACGACATGGCCCGGCCGCCTCAGGTTGATAAGGGCGGACAGGCCACGCCACCTGTGCATGAACCCACGACATGGCCCGGCCGCCTCAGGTTGATAAGGGCGGACAGGCCACGCCACCTGTGCATGAACCCACGACATGGCCCGGCCGCCTCAGGTTGATAAGGGCGGACAGGCCACGCCACCTGTGCATGAACCCACGACATGGCCCGGCCGCCTCAGGTTGATAAGGGCGGACAGGCCACGCCACCTGTGCATGAACCCACGACATGGCCCGGCCGCCTCAGGTTAATAAGGGCGGGCAGGTCGTGACGCCTTTGGGCGCTACATGACGTGCGCTATTGCGCTCTAGCGCGGAAGGTTTTGAAGCCCGACCGCGCGATTGACCAAAAAATTAAACCCCCTCTGGCCGCAGCGCGCAGATTTCTGCTTTCATTTGAGTTGAAAGCGCAACGCCAATAGAGGCAGTTGCATCAGAAGTGCAATCCAAAATGACAAAATGTGGTACCCTGGTCGTGTATTATGCCACTGCATTGCAGCCGGTATAAGGGCGGTCAGGTCGTGTATTGTTTGTCCTGGGTGGCCGTGTATTACCGGTAACTTCTAAAGAGGTACATAGCGTGCGAGCGGGTGTTTGAAACTCAACGCGCCCATAATATGAATCAACGCCCAGTGTATGACCCGTAATACTCACCCGCTATACATGTGGGTTACCCGTAATACATGCGGATTACCCGTAATATACGTGGATTACCCGTAATACATGCGGATTACCCGTAATATACGTGGATTACCCGTAATACATGCGGATTACCCGTAATATACGTGGATTACCCGTAATACATGCGGATTATCCGTAATATACGTGGATTACCCGTAATACACATCCAGGACAAACAGTACCATGCCACTGCATTGCAGCTGGTAGTTGATTCCAACTTATATTGAGGGGAGGGGTTGGTGGTGGAAGGTGGTATAATGGGATATACTATACTCCACTAGAATGTACCTGTGTGTGTGCTCCCTGTGCCTAATGCCTGTGGCTTTGGGGCATTGCAACTGGTGGTTGTTGAACCCCTCAATTTCTGGTATGAGATCTCAATTACTGGTATGAGATCTCAATTACTGGTATGAGATCTCATGCGTATGTATGTTACAGTCCAGGGGTGGGCCAAGCAGGCTTAAGGGACTTGCCCAACCGTGACAGGAAGGGCTAAAAATAATAAGCTTTGATGGACTGAACCCCAAACAATCGTTTTGCCGACGGGGGGGATCTGATATCTGTGTTAATGACTCGTCTCAGATGAAGAGAGTAGGATTAGTTGGTAGGTTGTTATTGTAGATATAACATTACATTGTCACATACAAGCCATAGTCTACCCAAGACAAGCCCGCTCCACAACATCTGGGGGAGCTCTTTCAACCATACAGTTAGACAAGGCGTACAGCAACGCAGTACAGTAATACAGCATTTTGGGATGGTGGTCATTATCAGGGTACTTCAGGAGGACCCCCAGCTCTGCTGCCTGAGACGCAATCAATTGTGTAGCCTGCGTCCTGCGACGCAACGGACCCTTCCCTCTGGTCAAAGGGCCCTCCCCACATTGCGTCCTGCAACGCAGCGGACCCTTCCTTCTGGTCAACGCTCTGGTCAACGGACCCTCCCCACAATGCGTCCTGCCACGCAACGGACCCTTCCCTCAGGTCAACGGGCCCTCCCCACAATGCGTCCTGCCACGCAACAGTCCCTTCGACGTTGCGTCTGCTATGGAGGACGCAGCATCCTGAACAACCCTAGTAATTATCTGTCCCAGTCATGGGTTTGAATCCGTACTAAGTGGACGCAGACTTACCCACGGCTGGGAACCTGGGATGTGGAGAACTGGGGACTATTCATATGTAGGGACTGGTACTTCATCTGATTTTGACCAAAGGCGAGTATGATATCATATTGCAGTAGTATGTAAATGGTAACTTTAGCCTAGTCAGACTGCCAGCATAATATGATATCGTATGATGACATGATATCATATTGCCGTTCCCTATTTATATACCCCGTCCTTCACTGCTTCATGTTACGTGTAGCAGCTTCCACCCAGCTCCATCAGCCAGCGACCGATTCAAGCCCACAGATGACAGCTGCATTGGAATGCCTGCCATGCTAGCAGTCGCACACACTAGCTAGCTTCAGGCTTGGCCCAAGGATGTGTGAAAGGAGCTGCCTAGAAGCTGCTACGCGTAGCTTAAAAAGGAGGCAGTGCCGCCCTACCACTATGGAGCAGGGTTGTTCAGGACGTTGCGTCCTGCGTTGCAGACACAACATCGAAGGGGTACCATTATGGGGCAGACGCTACGTGGGGAGGGTCTGTTGCGTCGTAGATGCCGCTTCAGTTGGTTGCGTCTCACGACGCAGGCTATGGGTCGGTTGCGTCTCAGGACGCAGGCTGTAACATTGGTTGCGACTCAGGACACAGGCTGCAAAATTGGTTGCGCATCAGGACAAAGGCTGTAACATTGGTTGCGATTCGGGACACAGGCTGTAAAATTTGTTGCGTATCAGGACACATGCTGTAACATCGGTTTGTCTTAGGAAGCAGGCTGTAAAATTGGTTGTGTCTCAGGGCGCAGAGCTGGGGGGTCCTCTTAAACAACCCTGCCATGGAGGGCTTGTCTGAATTAAAGGTCTCCTATGAATCTATGAACTTGAATTGTTACATGGTTTGGGTGAAACCCCATCTCCAAGGGGGCAGGAGCCCCCATTTGTCCGTCCGACCATCCGTCTGACCATGATGAAGCCTGACACGTCAGCCAACGGTCTCGCAAAAAAAACTCGCTTCGCCACCTGCACCGATCCCTCCGTCGCGAACACTCTCCGCCATTTTTTAGCGCCGCAGGTCTGCATAGAACTTGTTTAGACAACTCTGGACTTCTCACCGGCTGCTCATTCTAAGTCCCCCCATGCGATAACTATAAAGTGAACCCCAGGCCAATACCCCATTATTATCACTGAAACCAGGGAGCAAACTCACTGGGCGGATTATACAGATTAAATACTTTACCAGGTCATGTATACTTGCACTGTATGTTATTTTCCGGCTTCCATGCCGTCTCTAGAGTGACATAGAGCACGCAGGTCTTTAGTCCCTGGCGTGCTCCCTGTAGGGCTGCTGCCAGCTAGGGCATGCGCACTGCCACGCAGTACCCTGATGTACTGTCATCATCTTCCTTCATCAATCCACTCCTGTGCTGATTGATCCACCGTATCTTGTAACGCATCCTAGCAATCTGTCTCCAGTGCATCGCAGTCTCAATACTCCGAAAGTAACACTGTACAATAAAAATCCCGCGCCAGGTTACTTCAGGAGGACCCCCAGCTATGCTGCCTCAGACGCAACCAATTGTATTCTGAGATGCCTGTGTTCTGAGATGCAACCAACTCTTAGCCTGCGTCTAACACACACACTGTTGTAGTACCCTGTTGTAAAACCCCATGTTATCCCCTCACACGGAACTGCTGATCACTGCGTTCCATTGCTTCTCGTTCTCATTGCTGCTAGATAGATTGTCTCGCTACATCTCATTGAGTCTCACTCAGTCTCATTGCTTCCCGATACGTCACACTGCTTCTCTCAGCAACAAGCGTGTAAATATATAAACGAAGTAACAGGGGGGGGGGGCAACTTCAAACAAAAATGACCCCATCGTCCAACTTTTTAGATATTATAGAGAGGATGAAGAATCCGCTTTTATTTCTTGATTTGGCCCAGTGGAAAAAAGTAACGGTTCTAAGTTTGGGGTCGGGGGGGGGGGGGGGGGGGGAGGGGGGGGGGGGGGTCAAGGAAAAAATCTGTAATTTTCAAAAAATTAGGTACTTTCCAGCGGGGGGCCCTCAGCAAGTTGCTCATGTACCGCATGCCGGAATCGGGGCCGGACGGGGTCGTAAGCCCCGGAACCATCGAAAAAAGTCGAAAAATGTGTCGGGGTGGGGTAGATATCGACCCCTCAAAAAGAGGGGGGGGGGGGGGGGGGGGGGGGTCCGACGGCTTTCAGAAATTTCCTCTGGTGAAGACTGTTAGAGGCCGAAACTTGCTCAGTACTCGGCTAAAATTAAGCAGACCTATGAAACAAGCTGGGCGAGATCTTTCCGAATCCACCCTTATTTCCGACACCGAGTAAATATGGAGGCGTGATCCTCTAGATCCTGTCTAGATCCAAGTCGAGGCACCTGCCAGGCTGGCAGATCCTCGTTCAGGGGTCGAGCCGGGTTCGGAAATATCTTCGTAACTTCCTCACCAGACGGAATCTGACGAAGTTAAGCATACCCACGAAATGACGAGAGCATTCTGAATCCGCGAACGTTTTCGAGAATGAGAAAATGTGTCGTGGTAGTGCTTGAGTAGTGACCTCCACAGGTTCTAAATACACCAAGTGTGAAGGTTGGATCAAACCAGGAACACAATCTTTTCTCCCCAAACTTCTTGGGTATAAGGAGGGTACTTGGGCATGCGACTTAGGCTTAACACCACCTTCAAATTCTCAAACACCAACACTAGCTGGCTCAGCTCAGAATCAGGACTAGGAAAGGGTGTTTGCTTGACCATGTTGTCAAACTTGGATCAAATCCAAATGTAAGTCCACAAATGGATAGAGCTCGTCGAGGGGATCATTATATACCCTTCTTTGACCCCCTTATTATAATGTTTGAAGGAGATATGGGCCGTTGGGGGGGGGGGGGGGGGGGGGGGGGGGGGGGGGTAAGGCTGATTACAAAAACTTCCGGCATAGGTATGTGAAAAAAACTTCCTAAGGGCCCCCTGCTTTACAGGCACTTTTTTCTAGCCCTCAGAATGACATGGGAGTGGAACTAGGGTGTTCTTCTACTAAATACCAGTCAAAAAATGCTATTGGGGGAGAGACCCACCACATATTTTGCCCCGGGCATATGGGGGGGGGGGGGGGGGGGGATCCAGGATCTCTCTCTCTCTCTCTCTCTCTCTCTCCCCCTCTCCACACACAACGCCCTAACCAACATTTGTACAACGACGTACAGAGCGAGACCTCATTCTTCTTTTTCCCTTCCCGTCACTGTGCGTCTGTTTTCGTTCTGGTGACTAGTGCTAGTCTTTTTTTTTTAGTTGATGTTATTCGATGGACGAACAATCAAAGGGCACTACCTGCGAAAAGTGCGGTAAACAATTGCTTAGCGGCGAGCACGGAAACTTAGGGCGCCATCAGAATTCTCTTGCGTGATTGGCTGATTATTTAATGTCTGATTGAAGCTTGGTTTGAAGAACTGATTATTGAAGGCCTGATCCTGGCCTGATTATTGAAGAATATTGAAGGTGGGCACATTAAGGGCCAAGGGGCCCTGACCCACAAGCCCCACCAAACAATGTAACATTGATGATGATGATTTTCTATGTTTCAAACATTCCCAATGGTCTCTAGACCAACCTCAATGGATAGGCCTTTGAAAACCCTATAAAATGAGCCTAATTAGACACCATTACACTGTGTGGTGGCTGAGATAGTGACTGTACAGTGGGATCCGGAGCCGGGGTGGGGGGGTCTGCGGCAGGGTGCCTCAGCACTTTTTAGGGATGGGGTCTTTCGCTTTTTTTTGCCCCCCCCCCTTGCGAAGTAAATAAACAAATAGTACGCCTTGTTAAGGGGCGTGAGGTTGAGGGGGACAGCCCGTTTGCTTTCACTGGGGCCAGTCACTAAATAAACGAAGTTACAGATACAGTACATGGACTTCCGTCCCTTTCGTTGTTTGTCAGTCTAAGATGCTTTGCAAGTGTGATATTTATGATTCGAAACGGTAGACGCTCAACATCTCAGTAGCGAATTGCTAATAATAAAAAGATAACTACGCATAATTAATATGTCACTGGTTACATTACTTGCATAGCTCAAGCCAGCAATTGGGCAGTAAAAGTGGTATTGTTCAACAGTTGTAGGAACAAAAACCAGATTAGATCGTGCCATTTGTGTATTCAACAATTATATACAAACGAAGGTCTATTGAAGCTAAGTGTGTCAAAGTAAATCTCACCCCAGAGCCTGCCAGAGCTTATGTTTTACAACACAGTGAACACAGGTCTGTATCAGGGTTCTTCAGGAGGACCCCCAGCTCTGCTGCCTGAGACGCAACAAATTGTATAGCCTGCGTCCTGCGTCCCTGCGGCGCAACGGACCCTTCGACGTTGAGTCTGCGACGGAGGACGCAGCATCCTGAACAACCCTGCTACCATCTCTTCATCAGAAAAAGCAGCAGTTAGTTGAATAGCAGCAGCTTTATCGCAGACCTGGGCCATTAGCCCAAGCGGCCGACTCTTCTCTGTAGGAGCATTCAAGTTAGCTGCCTCAGTGAGATCAACATCTGCACTGGCGCCCAAAAGCTTCACAAGCATCAAAGCATCCATGGTCAAGACTTGAGTGCGGTTGCGGGCCCCGCACCTTTGTAGTTCCGGAAGCGCAATTATTGTTTTCCATTTTTGAAAGGAGCGGAGTCAAGGGAATGAGCGGAAAACTGTGAACTAGGGAGGGAAATTCATGCCCTCCACCATTGCGCCCGTTTTTACGAGCTGACTACGATCAACAATTCAACATGCTCGTACCCTCGCCAGTACACGTCGCCAGTGCGTACGAGTGCGCACCGCAAGCTTCCGTGTTTAGGTCTTAGGGTCATCCTGGAAATCCGGTACTGTACTGGAAACCGCAGTCGACTTGCCGCAGTCGACAAGTCGGCTCCTCGCGAGGTGTCTGTCCTTTTTTCCCGTCTCTTCATTGACTATCGCAGTCAGTACCAGGTGCGTGGCAACTGCTTGCCCACTGCTATTGAGCGTGTCATCCTGCAGCGCCTGATCGCCGCCTGTCTAGACTCCTACATCTGGAAAATCACTCGACTAAGTTAACTGCTTGAAAGTAGCTCAATGCGCAAGAATATAGCGATTCACTGTCGAACCTTGTGGAGCTGAAAGTCTAACTTCTACACTGCCCCTCTTCCCTCCCTCGTGTCATTCCCTCTCCCTTCCTCTTTGCGGCTGTTGCGAATTTTCGAGCAGACAAGATGGCCGAGGTAAGCTTGATGATTCGGTTGAATGGCTGCGAGAAACTTTCCATCTGATCCATTCGTCGGAAATCTCACCCTCTTCCCCCTTCTCCATTGCCCTCGCAGCACAAGACACATTTGTCCGTGGTCATTTGGTGGGTTATGTCTCGTTAGGCTTTGTCGAATTTGCTATTGTCGAATGAGGATTCCGCATCTGGCGGCTTCATGTGTCTCCCTGCCCCATTATCCTCACTTGACTAACGCTCTCGCCCCCCCCCCCCCCCCCCCCCCTCCCCTTTCCTCCTCACCTTCCTCACCTTCAGCGGCCATGTGGATTCCGGAAAGGTGAGCCCCCCTTCTGTGTAAGATTCCCTCGAACTCGGCTTATTGCGGCTGGTGACTCCATCCTGCATTGTAGCCTTTCTGTAACTACTACCTTCATCATTTCCCTGCATCTGAAATTTACCTTGCTGCCCTTCATATGGTTGAGCGCGGTATTCTAGCCGGGTATCTTTCCAGCGCGTAGAAAAGTAACCCAATGTACATATGCTGATTGTTTTTGCTCATATGATTTCTTGAGCGCCGCACTGCGGGAACACGGTAATAAGACCTGCCATCATGAAGACCCATGTTACTGGACCTTTGTTACCTGACCTGTCCCACTCGCCATTGCTGACGTCCTTTTCCTCCCTTCCCTCTACAGTCCACCACCACTGGACGCTTGATTTTCGAGCTCGGTGGTATCCCCGAGCGTGAGCTTGAGAAGCTGAAAGAGGAGGCTGGACGTCTTGGAAAGGCATCTTTCGCCTTTGCTTTGTAAGTTCCCACTGATTAGGCCCTCCCTTACGTGTTTCCTTCATTGAAATAGAAGAGCCAGCGACTTCTGAATGTTGGGATGCATGTTAACCATAGTGGTAGGTTTGGTAGTCCCGTCTTGAGGATTCCGTCCCGCCTTGAGTAGTTATGAGGGTCCTCCTCAGATCCTTCTGTGTTTTTCAGTTTGAAGGTGGCTCATTTTCGTACATTACCTTTTATAATAACCCTGAATTTTATAATTTTCCCAACCATACGCCATAATTATGATGTGATGTGTTACCCGGCGCAATAAAGCCACATTTCCTGTTAGCTATGTTTCAATTTGCAGTGGTGGTGCTGCCAAATCAGCAGTTCTCTTCTGCCTGATATGTGGATTAATGTTGGATTTATTTGACAAATGTCTACTTTCCTGAAAATATTCCCACTGCCCCCCCCTCTCCCCCCATGCATCCCCATTCTATGGTGATTAATGCAAACACCTGGCATTGCTGTGCCCTAGTTCTCGTGCTAGTGACTGCTGTTCTGGAATGATGAAGAATTAGTGACTCTCAGGATGTTTCATTCCATTGGTTCATGAATCATCCCTCCCAGACCCTGCACAGTAGCGCAGCATTCAATGTAGCAATGACCTACCCTGCACCATGTCCCCATCAGTCACCCCGGGTCACCCTGTACCCTCCCTGTGAACACGCTATCCCCTTTCTCCCACTAGGGGCCCGCCCCATGCATCCCTGTTGGTAGCTTAATAATTGAAACACCTGGGATTGCTGTTCCCCTGTACTAAGCCAGCGATCGCTGTCCCAGAATCCCATCTAGAGTCTTGCCCCATGCATCCTTATTGGAAGGTGAATAGTGGAAACATCTGGCATT
The DNA here is from genome assembly GCA_013435795.1 of Chlamydomonas sp. ICE-L. Lineage (NCBI taxonomy): Eukaryota > Viridiplantae > Chlorophyta > Chlorophyceae > Chlamydomonadales > Chlamydomonadaceae > Chlamydomonas > Chlamydomonas sp. ICE-L. The sequence goes on from JACBWV010000506.1 coordinate 4,687,303, forward strand.
GCTGTGCCCTAGCTTGTGCCAGTGAGTGCCCCAGAATAAGTTATAATTGGTAACTCTCAGGCTGTTTCATTTCACTGTTTCGCGCACATCCCTCCCATACCCTGCACCCCATAGCGCTGCCTTCAATGTAGCAACAAAGACCTGCCCTGCACCATTTCCCCATCAGTCACCACCGGTCACCATGCACCCTCCCTTTACTACGTCACCTCCTTGCCCCCACGAAAGGCTTGCCCAAGCATCCCCTTTGGTAGCTGAATAACTTAATTACCCGGGATTGCTGTGCCCCATATTTTAAGCTAGTGATCGCTCCCAGAATCCCATCTCTTCCCGTCTTGCCCCATGCATCCCTATTTGTAGCTGAATAATGAAAACAACTGGTATTGCTGTGCTTCTGTTCTTGAACCAGTGATGGTAGTTCCAGAATCCCATCTAGAGTCTTTCCCCATGCATCCTGATTAGTAGCTGAATAATGGAAACATCTGGTATTGCTGTGCCCCTATCCTTGTGCCAGTGATTGCTGTTCTAGATTTAGTTAAAACTATTAACTCCGGCTGTTTCATTTCACTGTTTCACACGCATCCCTCCCAGACTTTGCACAGTAGCTCAGCGTCTATGTAGCAACAATGATATACGCTGCACCATTTCTCATCCTAGTAGGTCTGTTCCATGTTCATCATGTATCCTCCCTGTCTAACATGCCATCCCATTGTTCCCACTAGACTCGTGCTTACCATATTATGTCCCTGTCCCTGCCCACAGCTACATGGACACCCAGAAGGAGGAGCGCGCCCGTGGTGTGACCATCTCTTGCACCACCAAGGAGTTCTTCACGGAGAAGTGGCACTACACCATCATTGATGCCCCTGGCCATAGGGATTTCATCAAGAACATGATTTCCGGAGCTGCCCAGGCTGATGTCTGTCTGCTGATGGTGCCCGCTGACGGTAACTTTACCACTGCCATCCAGAAGGGTGACCACAAGGCTGCTGAGATCCAGGGCCAGACCCGCCAGCACGCCCGCCTGATTAACCTTTTGGGTGTCAAGCAGCTGATCGTTGGTGTCAACAAGATGGACACCGACACTGCCGGTTACAAGCTTGACCGCTTCAAGGAGATCGCTGACGAGATGAAGCATATGCTTGTCCGCGTTGGATGGAAGGACGCCTTTGTTGACAAGTTTGTCCCCATGATCCCCCTGTCCGGATGGATGGGAGACAACCTGATCAAGAAGTCTGAGAACATGGCCTGGTGGGAGGGACAGACCGTTGAGACCCAGGACAAGAGGTCTGTCAAGATCGTCACTCTGCTTGACGCTCTGAACGACATGGCCACTGTCCCTGAGCGTAAGGCTGACGTTGCCCTGCGTCTGCCCATCTCTGGTGCCTACAAGATCAAGGGTGTCGGAGATGTGCTCGCCGGACGTGTTGAGCAGGGTGTTGTCAAGCCCGGAGAGGAGGTTGTCTTCCTGCCCACCAACACCACCGCCAACCCTTGTGTTGGAAAGGTCTTCACTGTGGAGATGCACCACAAGCGTGTTGACCAGGCTGGCCCCGGTGACAATGTTGGCATGAACATCAAGGGTCTGGACAAGGGTAACATGCCTCGTACTGGCGACGTCATGATCCTGAAGTCTGACGGATCCCTGAAGCCCTGCAAGGACTTCACTGCCCAGATTCAGACCCTGGACATCCCCGGTGAGGTCAAGAACGGTTACTCTCCCATCGGATTCGTCCGCTGCGGACGCTCTGCCTGCAAGATCACCAACATCGACTGGAAGGTCGGAAAGGAGACCGGTGGCAAGAAGATGGAGGCCCCCCACTCCCTGAAGGCTAACGAGATGGCCCAGGTTGTCTTCGAGCCCACCCAGCCTCTGATTGTTGAGGGCTTCAAGCAGTGCGAGGGTCTGTCCCGCATTGCTTTCCTGGACGGAAACACCGCTGTCATGCTTGGAAAGATTATCTCTGTCAACTTCAAGTAGCTACCTGGAGATGATGATACGTGTCACAGCCGTCCTTGGGTTGGCCCTGTTGGGCTGCCCTCGAGGATTGCACTAGGTTTGAGCTGGTATGGTCTCAAGAAGCATGATAAATGCCGCGGAATCAATGTCTGTCGGATACAGCAGTGTTGACTGCTGACTTGACTAGCTTGTGATTTAACTGACTTCCTGCGACGTGCTTCTGATATGTACATATACTCACCCCAAGGCTAATTCTGTAATTTTCTTCAGTCCATCTCTATCTCTCTCTCTCTCTCTCGTGACCAGTTACGATGTTTTTGGGCTAACCAAGCCCTTCTTTCTCGAATCAAGTCACTGCCCGGAGCCTCGAAAAAACTTTCCTTTCTGAAACCCTACCACAACTAGAACATCAATGAGGCAGCGACTTGGGACGTTTAAAAGATCAACCAAATCACTTGAAAAGAAACTCAACGCAATCGCCTCATCCACTGTTAAATTTGAACTTGGTTACATAGCCTGAGCCAGCAATTTGGCTTCTGTCGTCTTCGGCAGTTCAAAAAACATTACCAGACAGGAGGGGCCCAGGCCTCAAAATTTTGTCATGCCGATCAGGCGCCGATCGATTTTTTCTGAGAAAAGGGCTGTAATCGCATGTATCATGGCGATATTTAAAGTTACCTTCAGGCCATTCTGAGATGTGTGTGTGTGTGGGGGGGGGGTCAGCCCCCATTTTGTTTTTTGCTAACTTTTTACTCAGACCTCCAAATGACATTCTGAGACCACCCATAAGTGGGCCTTGGTAAGGGTAGTCTATTGGCACCACTTTGGACCTCGTGCAATAAGTATTTACTCCCCCCCCACCCCCACCCCCCCCAAACCCTAGCCCAGCCCAGCCCAGAGTATGAGTGGGTGAATGGCTGGGTATGTGTTGATAATATGGGTGGGTTATATGGGTAGTCTATTGGCACCACTTTGGACCCCGTGCAATAAGTATTTACCCCCCACACCCCCACACCCACCCCAACCCCCAGCCCAGCCCAGAGTACGAGTGGGTGAATGGCTGGGTACGGGTTGATAATATGGGTGGGTGAATGGGTTTAGCTTCCGGAGTATTGTCTCGTGAGGACTGTTACAGGGAATGTCGGAAGGTGCTACGTTTACAATCGTGATAGCATGCCAGGCGGCAAGCTAGGTATAAGAAGGGAAAGGGCGACAGTACCTCAGGGTACTGCCGCCGGTAGGTGCCGGCCCTAACGGGTGGAGGCACTACTATGGAAGCTTCTAGGCGGAAGGCCTGGTGCCCCAAGACACTCTAGCTGAGCCGGGAGAACCGGTCAATAACATCCCCCCCAATTCCTGGTATTCTTGATATACAAGAATCCCTGGAATTAGGAGGTTCTAGGGAAGGGAGGCTAGAGTGAAAAATAAACATCCGGTGCATATGGAAGCACAAGGGGAAAGGCTTCTGTCTGGCCAAACTGAGTCAAAGGGTGATGCCTGGCATGTGCAAGTACACTCAGAGGGGGACAGGGGCCAGTGGCAGTACAGGTCATCTATTTTCACAATAGGACTGGATTCCAGCTGTGGAGCTGCCAGGAAGGTGCAGCCATATGGCTTTGTTTATCTAAGAGGGGACTGATAGCAATCTGTTTGATTTCCATTAATAAACAACTTCAACGTAGACGTCCCCCGCTGGCTCATGGCTATCATTCCAGATGGAAGGATATTGTGAGATACTTCCAGTATCATCTATAAAGTATCATGAGTCAGGATTTCAAGATCAATGCTGGGGATAACTATGGGGTCGATAAATGGACTAAAAGGGATCTGCAGGGAGCTGCAGGAACGACAAGAAGGCAGATAGCTCCCCATGGTCAGGGACATGAGTGATGCTATATCACAGGTTCTTGATCAAAGCTGCTTCAGTTATTCCATTTTGAGTTTGGCAATGCATCCAATCTTAGTTCTGAAGCCACAGAACTTGGCCCTGGGCAGAGCTTTTGTGAGCATGTCAGACATGTTGGCAGCAGTTGGAATCCAGTTCATTTTGATGCCCTCCTTCTTGGACTGCTCTTTGAGGAAGTAGAACCTGGTCTCCATGTGCTTCAGTCTGGATGACAGCTTCTCTTGGTTCCAGGCACTCAGGGCAGCTTGGTTGTCACCATTGATGGTGAGGGGAGGTGGAACTATGCCGGTGGCAGAGTGTTGTAGCTTTCTCAACCACATTCCTTCTTGGGCAGCAGAGGTAGCTGCCATGAACTCAGCTTCTGTAGTGGACAATGCTGTGGCAGATGCCTGGATCCTAGATGCCCATGAGATTGCTCCCCCTTGGTTGAGGAAGACGTAGCCTGTTGTGGACTTTCTTGTGATTGGACAGGCAGCATGGTCAGAGTCACAGTAACCAATGAGAGGTTTGTTGGAGAAGGTGTAGGTGATACCATGGTCTGGAGTGTTAGGCAGATATTTGAGGATACCTGTTGCAGCATCCATGTGATCATGCAACGGGTGTGCACTGTGCCTGGCCAATCTGTTGACTGCTTGGGCAATGTCAGGTCTTGTGTTGACTGCCAGGTAGTTGAGGGAGCCTACAATTTGGGCAAGTGGGAGACCTGTGGCTGGGGCATCTTTGCTGGCATAGGGCAGCGGAGCATCTGGTAGAAGGGGCACAGGGAATCTGGTGCTGTTGGGTTCAGGAAGCATGTTGTGGGCTCGCAGCAGGTCCTGGATGAACCTTGATTGGCAGATGTGGAGGGTGCCAGCTGATGCATTCCTTGTGATTTCATAGCCAACAAAAACTGAGGGGTCACCTAGGTCTCTAGTCTTGTAAAGCGTCATGATGGTGGTTTTGTACTTGTCTAGGATGGTTTTGTCAAAGGACAGCATAAGGAAGTCATCAACCCAGAGGAGTACCCAGATAATGGGTTTGTCTGTTGAGCTGGGGAGCACAAATAGACCTTGGTCTACGTCTACTTCTTTGAATCCAATGGCCGTCATATCTTCCTTTACCTTGAGGTACCACTGTCTGAAGGCTTGTTTAAGACCATAGAGGCATTTCCACATACGGCAGACTCTGTGGTCCTGTTCGAATCCTGGTGGTTGGGTGCAGTACAATTCTTCTTCAACTGTTCCATTGAGGAAGGCTGTGGAAACGTCTAACTGGGCTAGGTATGCCTTTGGGTTTGCTGCCATTGAGAGGATGTAGCGAATGGTAGCATGCTTGGCCACTGGTGCAAAAACTTCATCATAGTCCATTCCTGGGCGTTGGGCATACCCTTTTGCAACTAATCTTGCTTTGTACCTGACAATTTCTACATCAACTGACTGTTTGATGTCAAATACCCACTTGGTTCCTATGGCTTTTGCTCCTGATGGGAGTTCTGAGAGGGACCAGGTGTTCATCTGTGCAAGAGCTGCTAGTTCTTCTTTCATAGCTGCCCTCCATTCTTTGGCTTGAGGGCCAGAGAGGGCTTCTCTTTCATTTTTGGGAATGATAACTTGGTCTGCAGCTAGGAAGGCTAGAAAGTTAGGGGAGTGTCTGTCTCTGCCACTACGTCTAGGTTCAACTAGGGATGGGTCCACTTCTGGGGGTGGTGGAACCTCAGGGCTAGGAGGTGTGGCTGGAGGTAGCTCTTGGTGTGGTGGAGATGTAGGGTTATTGGGATTTTCAATTTCCTGAGGTATGTGTTCATCTCCTTGTTCAACTGTTTGGTTATGAGGTGTACTGGCTGCTGGTTGGAGAGTGGATGCTGGTGGAGTGTAAGTAGGCTGGTAAACTGTTTCTGGGTTAGAAGAGAGGTTGTCTGGTAGTCCCCACACCTGTGGGTTGGTCTGATATTTAGCCTGTCTGGCCAGGATGTACTCTCTTTCTATGAGTTCAGACTGGGTGGGGATGGCAGGGGGAAGAACAGGAGGGTCGTCTTCATCAGCTTCTACAGGGATATCATCTTCATAGGTTCCTAGTACTACAGCGTCTGCACCTGGGAATCCTTTTTGTCCTGCCAGGTTTTCAAACTCATTGAAGGTGATGTCTCTGGCGTCAAAAAAATTGTTTTTGGAGTCTACTACTCTGTAGGCTTTTCTGGAGTCTGAGTATCCAATGAGCCTAGTGATCTTGGCTGATGGTGAAAATTTGAAATCCCTTGATTTGGGTGGGACGTGTACATATGCTGTGCATCCAATAGTCCTGAGGTGATCTATCTTAGGTTTGACACCATGAAATAGCTCATATGGTGTCTTGTTTGACTCAGAGGTTGGGGAGAGGTTTCTGAGGATACTTGCATTTTTGACCATTTCTGCCCAGTACCTGTTGGGAAATTTGGAGGAGAGGAGAAGAGCTGTGGACCTGTCATGCAAAGTCCTGTTCAGGCGCTCTGCTGCACCATTTGTTGAGGGGTTTCCTGGAACTGTGAAGTTGAGGGTGATTCCTTTCTTTTTGCACCAATTTTTGAATTTGTTGCAAATGTATTCTGATCCATTGTCGCAAAAAATAGTTCCAATTTTGTTTTGGGTGAGGACCTCATACCGTTCAAGCTCAGTGATTGCAGCACTGGCTACTGCACTTTTGGTTTTGTGAAATGTGACAATATAATATTTGGAGTAATCATCTAGAATGCCTTGGAAGTAGAGGCTGTCATTCAGGCTAGGGACTTTCATCTTTCCACTCATGTCAATGTGGATGATTCCCATAGGTCTGGTAGCTCTTGTGTGAGATGTGGGGTAGGGGTTTTTGTCCATCTTAGATAGAATGCATATCTCACAGGTTTGCTTACTCATTTTCCTAAATGCGGATGAGGTGATGTCATTTCCAATGACCATGTCTTCTGAGGCCATTCTGGCTAATGAGCTGTAGGCTAGATGTCCTAATCTGATGTGTTGAAGTTCAGCTGTCATAGGGGTTTTCCTGGAGACAGCTGCCATTGCTACAGCAGTGGTGTATTCAGATCCTCTGAGAAGGGTAGGATCATGTTTGACTACAGGTACCAGGTACAGGAGCCGCCTTTTAGATCCTGAAATAATGACTTTGTTATTGATGGTCATGGTGCCTTTGTCAGATGTGAACTTAATTTCCATGTTGGGCACATTTTTGATGGCTGATGCCATGGAGAACAAGTTGGGTGTGTGCTTATCTGAGTTAAGGTGAACATTGAGAAGATTGTGAAGTTTCCCATTTTCCCCTCTGATGAGGGCTGTGCCAGACTTGGTGATGTAGGTGTGGCCAGAGGCTGTTAGGACTTTTATGGGAGCTATGTCTTTTATGTCAAAAAGAAGGCTGGCGTCCCCAGTCATGTGGGAGGTTGCACCTGTGTCCATGATCCAGTTTTTGTATATGCTGCGTGTGTGGCGTGTAGTAGCATTGAGTGCATAGTGAGTGCATGGTTGTGTGTCTGGCTCTGGCTGCTTGGGGCTATTGTCTAGCTCTGGCTGACTGGTGCTTGTCTCTGGCTCTGGCTGTTTGGGCTTGTTGTTGGCCCGAAGGGATATGAAATCATCACTCAAGGGGGGCAAAAAATGCATCATGTTGAGCTGTGGGTATGGCACCAGATCTGTGATGGATTCTATGTTGTCAAAGTACCAGTCTGCATACACATCTCGCAGCCAAAACAATAAGTCTAGGTGTCTAAATTTGATGTATTGTAGTCTGAGAGCAGGGGACATGTTGTGCATGATCCAGATGCTAGTTCTAATGCTAGTTTTGTCGGGGGGGTCTCTACTTTCTTCCTCCATCACCTTAACTTCTTGAGAGATGTTCTTGAGCCAGTGATGAAACTCTGCGGCGTTAGACGCCGACAGTGGATTCATTGAAGTGCTGGGACGACTCGTAGTTGAAGAGAGGGGGGGGGGGGGGGGGGGGGGGGGGGGGGGGTTACAGGTGGCTTGCGGGGCCGGAGAGGTAAGGTGACGGCGGGATTAGGGAGAAGGGAATTGATGGCGTGACGCAGTGGGGTGGTTGGTGTTCCGGGGGGCAACGTACTGGCGTGCCAGGGGGGTCTGGGTAGACTCAGAGAGGGGTTTGTTGCGGGGCAACGTACTGGCGGTCCAGCGGGGTCTTGGGTAGACTGTTGGGGCTGGTGGTCCAGCGAGGGGGGGGGGGGGGGGGGGGGGGGGGGCCTAGCAATCAGAGAAGATTCTGCAACTGAGATCCTTTTCCTTCGGTTGTTGCGGCGGCAACTGTGGAAGGCACTGCAGGTGCGCGGGAGCTCGGGATCTACGGACAGGGTAACAGGCGTGGAAGACTGTTGCAGTGGAACACGGGACGGCGTGGTGAGCGATAACCTTTAGCTTCCGGAGTATTATCTCGTGAGGACTGTTACAGGGAATGTCGGAAGGTGCTACGTTTACAATCGTGATAGCATGCCAGGCGGCAAGCTAGGTATAAGAAGGGAAAGGGCGACAGTACCTCAGGGTACTGCCGCCGGTAGGTGCCGGCCCTAACGGGTGGAGGCACTACTATGGAAGCTTCCAGGCGGAAGGCCTGGTGCCCCAAGACACTCTAGCTGAGCCGGGAGAACCGGTCAATAACAATGGGTAGGTAATATGGGTGAGTATGGGTGAGTGGGTACGGGTGTGGGTGTGGGGGGGTACGTCCCTAGCCCCCCCCCCCCCCCCCCCCCCCCCTCCCCCCCAAACCAACCCAAACCAACCCAAACCAACCCCCAAACCAAACCAACCCCCAAACCAAACCAACCCAGAGGGGGTGCAGAACTGATTTTTGACTATCAAACAATCCTTATGTAGGAATTCCGAGGATGCCATTATGTGCGCCATACTGTAACCCCCCAGAATCCATATCTAAGTTTTCAAAAAGGGGTTATTTCTATTTAGGGGGGGGGGGGGGGGGGGGGGGGGGGGGGGGGGGGGGGGAGGGAGGGGTCAGCCCTTCCCAGGTTTTTAGGCATGGTGTGACCTATCTTTTTTTTCTCCTCCCGTACCAGGTAAAAGTAAACGCGATGACTTGGAAGAGTAGTAACAGAAAATAAAGTTGGAGAAAGGACATTCTCCACTCTGTTCCTGTTAACTGGTTCAGGTTCCGAAAGTCCCAAACCTCCATGCAAATTGGTGGCCAACTGGCCATAGATTCATCTTGGGAGTCTTCCAAGGATTGCAGTAGAACATCTCTAGGGAATCCGAGACATCCTCGCTCCACCAGTCTTCGCGGTTCCTAGCCAAATTGAGATCAGTAAGGGAAACATCTCTCATCATTCCATGGTTTGTAGTATTTCACAATGGAGTATTGGAGTTCCAGAATTGAATCACTGATTTAAGCCAGTAATAGTGAACGGGCCTTAATTTCATTCGGCCTTCCCTCCTACACTCCTTGTCTCAAACCACCTTATCTCTGCTGCTACTGCTCAAAAACAGTTTTGAAGTCATCAGCAAATAAACAATCAAATTCAAGATTGTTCAGTACGTTGAGTTTCATGTCTAAATGTCGCAATTTTGGGGCGTCTGTAACGTAAGACATGTAGATTTGGGCTCATGAAACGTAGATTTTGAGAATAGCCACGTAGCAAAAAGTTTATTTTGAAGTACCCCATAGCAACCCTGATCAGAATGTCTCAGCCTCCTGTTCGAGGCGGATAAAGGAAAGAGAAGAACGGAAGCCGGTCACCTCTAGTCAAATTAAGACAATGCGAGGCGCAGATAACTAGACAGTGGTGCTTAGGAATGGTCTTCGGACCCTCGACCTCAGCGGGAATTAAGCACGGCCACTGAGTAGAGCGGGACACGACATCACTCTAGGTGGACTTCAAGTACCGGCCTCCCGGGAAATCACGGATAGCCGACTAAGATGGAGATGGGTAGACTATCAGTTTTCAGGGGCAGCTAACGCTGCGTGATAGGTGCATGGATTGGTTACCATGTGGTGTGTGGTGTAGGCATGGATTAACAAGTGGCATATTGGTCGGCCCCCTTAGGGGGACAGACCTATGCGATACTTACCAGGGTAATTCAAAGCGCGCGCTTTTGCGCTTTTGAGCGCTGACTTTTTGACCCCCTCTGCGCTTTAAGCGCAATTTTTTGCAACCCCTTGGGGGCGCTGCAAGCAATTTTTTGCGCTTTTTGCACTACAAAGCGCAGTTTTTTTGTTGTCAAGTGCGCTAAAGCGCTGGCCAATTTGGCCATTTGAAGTACCCTGATACTTACGCGATACCGTATGCGCAACATGTAATGGCAAATGATTTGGCAAACGACCATTTGCCAACGTCGTTTTAGCACGTAAGTGAGCCGGTCCCGGGTCACCGGCGTTTGCCAAGTTTGTCCAACACCGTCGATTCAAACAAACTCAGTTCGACTGGTCCGGATCGCCTTGATCGTTCCTTGCATGCACTGATTTCGAGATACAATGAGCTGGTCGCGCCTCTTGAAGCTGGTCGCTCCTGTCGAAGCCAGGCAGAGCCCTGAGTTGGATCATTTCTTTCCAGACTATGACTATCAGCATGAATTGCGGAGCTCTCACGCGTTTTATGACTTGGTGACTACTTATGTACTTCCTTAGAACAATCTGCTAGTACTGTGCCAGCTTCCCGTAGTGACAGCTTCCTGTTGGCTGCGTCACCGGTTCTACTGACACGTGCTGTCTTGCCGGCTCCCGGCTGAAGATTCCTGGCTTAGGTTCTAGACTCAGGTTACAGGCTGCCGCCCCTTGACCGCTGGTGCCCCTTGATGGGTCTCTAGTGCTTGTAACGTTATTCTCGTCTCCGTGTATAGATTGGCGCGTCTGTTCCGCTGCTTTCATCTCTGTCCACTCTACGGAGTGTATTAAAGCTGATAGGTTACGGGCTCCTCATTTACTACCACTGCTGTTCAAATGCTACTTCCGCGAGGGCCTCCTGCTGGCTTTGTGAAACTCACTGATAAAAATGGTGTTTCCTGGTCTTGCGGGATTCGCAGCGTCATTGTTAGCAATGGCTGCGACCTTATCCTTCCAACGGAGGTCAAGGTTCCTTCTGATTGGCTAGACGATTGCGCGCCAGCGGCCTTTGCTGCCGGAGAGGAGGATCCTTCCGCCATCGTGGAAGTAACCCCCCCGATCAATCCTCCAACTTTGCGGTTCCTTCTGCTACTGTTCAACGCCTCTCTCCTGAAGTCCTGAGGTTGAGGATGTTCTGATGAATCTATGTTGTGTACAGACACAGATCATTCGGTACGCAACAGGGCCGAAGCCTCCTACTGCACGCTTCAGCGATGATGACGATTCTGAGGATGAGGAGGATATTCACCGATCTGATACTGATGATTTGAAGAGTGCTACGAGTGCTGACTTTGGTGGAGTGACTCCGTCTGCGACTGCTACTCGAGTATTTGAGACTTCTACAGTTTCACCGGTTTATGAGCATGCTCATCAGTCGGCGCCTCCGCCTGTGCCTTCGCCTGTGTTTAAGCCCGAGCCTTTGCTTGCGCCTCTGCTTGCGCCTCTTCCACCGGTCCACCCGGAGGTGGCCAAGCCGTCTTTGCTGAAGAGCTCTGCTTCCTTCCCCTCTGGAGCTAACCCCATGGAGCGTGGCCTCACTGGCTACCATACTCGTGCTCGAGAAGCTGCTGTTTCTTCTGCCCGCACATCTGCTGCTGGTGCCTCGCAGGAGCCCCCTCCGCCTCCGCCGGTGGAGCTTCCTCCTGCCCCTGGCCCTTCCCCTCCTATGTTGACTTCGCGGTCATGCGAGTCTTGGGAGCATCTGCTCACTGGAGGACCTCCTCCGGCTCTGCAGCTGCGGGACTTTCGTCTGATCCGCCAAGCTCAACGTGATGGTGAATCCATGAACCGCACTCTGTACGGTCGGATGGACATGCAGGCTACTATATATGGCTAATGTGAGTGTCAAGTCTCGTCATCGCCGAGTGATGGTGTTCTCCGAGCTAGGTTCCCAGTGTCGGTCCTTCCTTGGTCCGGTCACTTCAGGGATCAACTATCCCCCTAGTAATGGTGTGACTTTTGGTGGCGTGAGGCGTAGGGATAACGATAGGCGAGGTTACCAGTTTGTGAAAGTACCCCTCCCTTTCTGTCCTGTTAGCCCTGATTTCGAGCTGGTAGTGAGTTTTGCGAGGTCCCTGCCTGAGATTAGGAACTTAGATGACCAGCGCGCCTATGACGCTGGTCTTGCTGCTGAGTATTTTCTGGATATTCGTAGGTCTTTGGCTCCTCAGACCCCTGCTCCTGCTGCTGGATCTTCGGCCTCTCGTGGTGAGTCTCGTGTAGATCCTGCACTGTTGGGTTTCAGTGCCCTGCCCCTGGACCGTCAGGAGTTCATGTGCTTAACCATGATGCTTGCTCACATGGAGGACGATATGATCAAGGTATACCAGGACTTTGCCACACCTCGGGATATCTTTATTGATATCCAGAGGAAGCAGTCTGATGCCCTTGCCTCTAGAGTCCCTCTCATGCGAACAGAGCTTCTTGGTTCAGTCATGAGCCCTACTGACCGCGTAGATGACTTCTTTCGCAAGGTTCGCGGCCTCTGCACTGACCTCCGCAGTGCTGGGCATCCACAGACTCAGCGCCATGCCATGGAAACTATAGTGCAGGGTATCCGTCTGAACCGCTTTGAGTCGCTGAGGATCAAGAATGGTACGTTGCTGTATAACAATCGGCCGGTTGAGTATTGGTCCTGTCTTGCAGAATATAGGGCTTTAGACATCCTGAATGTATCTCTCCCCAGGTCCGACTCCAGGCATCCTGGTTGGTCCTGGGACACTCCCCAGGTTCCTGCCAATGCTGCATTTCAGCGTGGGCAGGGATCTGGTTCTCAGGGTTCCGGTTCCCTCAAGAGACGCCTGGATTGCACTTGGGGCCCATGTCCCAGCAAGACGACCCACTCGGAGGACCGCTGCTTTACGTAGCACCCGCACCTGCGAAGGACCAAGACTGGTGCACCGGGGACTACCCCAGTGCCCATTGCCTTGGCCCTTCCAGGTGCGCTTACTCCAAAGCAGCTGTCCTCCTTGCAGGCCCAGATTGATGGGTTCGCTATGGTCAAGAAGTAGGAGGTGAGCTCTGTCCTATTCTCTTGCACTTCGAAGTTTTCCAACGTCTGTAGCCCGAGCCTGTCTGAGGGTGTCTGGCATGTTGATTCTGGAGCTGGCATGTCTATCACAGGTGATCTGTCTTTGTTCACTGTGTATCATGCTTCTGAGGATGGGCCAGCAGTTAAATTTGGTGATGGTGTGGTTCAACGGTCAGCGGGTATGGGATCCATTGTGTTATGTAGTGATTGGTTACCAACATCAATCACTTTAACTGATGTTCTCTACATACCTCACTGTCCGGTGAACCTCCTGTCAGTAAATACTGTGGCTCATGCTCATCTCTGCAAGATTTCTTTTGATAGTCTTAATTAGTTGTACTGCCACTCAGGGCACTTCTGTACTCAGGTCTTTTCCTACCTCAAGTGATGGTGTGTACAAGTTTAACTGTAGGCCTTGTCACACCCCTCGTGGCCGTTTGTTGAGTGCTGTACACTATCCAGTTTTTGCACTTGATGTTGATGAGGATGGTGGAGTTGTTATCCCTACCACTCCTGAATGGCTGTGGCATAGGCGGCTGGGTCACCCTGGCTATGATGCCATGCACAAGCTCGTCAGGGATGGTTTGGTTAACAAATTACCCCTCACTCTCAAGCAAGTGAGAAAACTGTCTAATATCCCATGTGATGCTTATCAGAAGGCTAAGGCAAAACGTCTCCCTTTTCCTAAAGAAAGCAAAACTAAGATACATGTACCACTACAACGCCTTCACTTGGACATCATGGGACCATTTCATATTAGGGGCTTGCGTGGGGAGTTTTATGTTCTGTGCCTCACAGACCAATACTCTGGCTATGCTGAAGAATTGTGCTTGAGGTCCAGGGATGAAGCTCCCTTAGCAGTGCAGACTACCATCCTCAGATGGATGACTCAGCTACATGGGTTTGTATTCAAGTGTCTTAGATCTGACAGGGCTAAGGAATTTATAGTGCAGTGGTTCGAGGATTGGTTAGAATCGGTTGGTGCTGTGCATGAATTATCGATGGCATACACTGCACAGCAGAATGCAACTGTGGAGAGGTACAATGGGGTCTTGCAGAACATAGCTAGGAGTATCCACTTGGAGTCTAAGCTAGCTAAGTCTGTCTGGCCCTATGCCTTCCTAGCTGCTTGTTACCTTCGTAATCGGCTGCCGAATCAGGGTGACAAGACTCCATATGAGTTGTTCTTTGGGGTTCTACCTGATGTGTCGTTGTTGCGTGTGTTTGGTTGCCCTTGCTATGTTACCTTAGTCAATGGGAAGAAACGCAACAAGCTAGACGAAAGGGCGTTATCTGGTAGACTGGTTGGGTATTCCCTGGTGAGTAAGGGTTATTTTGTTTGGGTTCCTAAGTTGCGCCAGGTGGTAGAAAGTCGTGATGTACTTTTCTATGAGCAGTTCAGCTATAACTGCATACCTGGGCTATCCCCTTATGACGGGTCACCTTATGTTTCTCGCATCCCTGCCGCTATCAACGGACACATGCTTGACTCTACTGGAAATGCCTTAGACCCTTTGCCAACCCCAATTGTCGACCGCTGCCCTGGTCATGGGATGACTATGCGTCCCAGGTCAGGGGCTGATGGTGCTGCATTGCGTGTGAAGGCACTGGGTGGGTGGGATTCTGAAGTTCCTTCAGGCAGCGATTTACCCGAATCTCAGGGGGTCGCCAGGCCCTCCTCTGCGCCACGTTCCGTCGGCGAAGCTCTAGGATTAGGACAGCCTCAGGTCATAGTGGAGCCTGATATAGGTCCACTGTCCACTAGTTGCCACCCCCCGTCCACCTGTTCGGATGGCTCGCGGGCGTTGTTGATCCCTTCGCCTCCTGCCGTCCCTGGTGGTTAACACCGGACAAGGCATTGCAACGATGTGGCCGTCACCGAGAGTGTGAGTGATGACCTTGAACACTGGTCCGGCTCTGAGTGATACTGCGTATGGCTGGGGTGTTCCGGTCGACCCAGGATTCATTGAAATAGAGGCAAAGAAATCCGACCCATTTCAACCAGGCAGTAGTTCTGCACTGGGGGCTGTACTACCTGATACTGCTGATATTGCTGATACCCCTACTGCTCATGTACAAGTAAACTGCTTGTACGTGGGGGCTTATATTTCCACCTCCACTGAACTAACCTATAAAGCTGCCATGCTTCCTTCCAACCCTGACAGGGATCAGTGGCTGCTTGCTATGAAGGATGAGATGGCGTCCTTGCATGCCCATGGTACTTTGGCACTCACTCCACAGCCTCCTAAGCAGAGGATCCTGTCTGGCAGGTGGTTATTTGTGAAGAAGGTTGGGGTTGATGGTTCTGTGCGCTTTAAGGCACGTTTTGTGGTCCGAGGTTTTCTGCAGCGTCCTAGGCTGGACTTTCATGATGTATATGCCCCCGTCTCTTCTAAAGCAGGTCTGAGGGTGCTCCTTGCTGCCATCACTCATAGAAAAATGTTTGTTCGGCAGCTGGACATCAAGACTGCATTTCTGAATGCTAAGTTGGAACCTGGACTTGACTTGTACTGCCACCAGCCTGAGGGCTTTAGGGTACTTGGTCCTAACGGTGTTCCCCTTGTGTGCAAACTGATCAAGTCCCTTTATGGTTTGAAGCAGGCACCCAGGGCTTGGAGTATGGATGTCAAGCGGGTTTTGGTTGCACATGGGTTTACTATGTGCAAGGCAGAACCTGCTCTGTATTTTAGGAGGGATTCTTGTGGTGGGTGGAGCTATGTCCTGACCTATGTTGATGATTTTATCTGTGCTTTTAGTGTGCTGGCTTTATATGATTTGCTGATCAAGGCTATGGAGAAAGCTGGCTGGGAGGTCAAGGAGATGGGTGTACCGGTTCAGTTCCTCTCATTGGACATGAACGTTACACTTGACTCTGCAGGTAGGTGTGTTCAGATCAACCTCTCCCAGCACTCCTACATTGTTGATCTGGTGGAGCAGTTTGGTCTTACTGCTGCTGCTAAGCCCAAGTTCTCTGCCCCCATGGCCAAGTGCACTGTCACTGACCCTCCTGGAGACCCCCTGCCCTCTAATAGCCAGTACCTATCTCTTGTGGGTGCTTTGCTATACCTGGCTACTTGCACCAGGCCTGATATTTCTTTTGCTGTGAGCTACCTGTCCAGGTTTTCTGCTCACCCTACCGTCCCCCTCTGGGGGGCAGCCAAGCGTTTGCTCTTGTATTTGAGATCACATTCCCACCTGGGGCTCACTTACACCCACAGCCCTGAGTTCTCTTTTACTGTTTTTAGTGACTCATCCTTAGCTGATGATGGGTCTGACAGGAGGTCTCAGACTGGCTTTGCTGTGCTTGCTGGGGGGTGCATAGTGAACTGGATGAGCAAGAGGCAGCCCACTGTTGCCATTAGCTCTAGTGAGGCTGAGTATCAGGCCCTGTCTCAGACTGCCAGGGAGGTGCAATGGTTGAAGAAGTTGAGGGTGGATCTGGGTCTGCCTTGTGGCTTGGTTACCATTCCGGGTGACAACTTGGGTTCTCTGAGTTGGGCCAATGACTGGCAGCTCCTGCCTCGAAGCAAGCACATTGATGTTATTCATCACTACATCAAGGAGCTGGTGGAGGTTGGCCAACTGGATGTTGCCTATGTTAACACTAAGGACAACTGTGCTGACCCCTTCACCAAGCCCCTTGATCCTGCTGTGTTCTGGCGGTTTGTCCGAATGCTTGGAATGACCGCTTCTCCTGAGGGTCATTTTTTGTGTTACATCGGTACCTTTGGTTATCATTGTTTGGCATTAGGTTCCTATTCCCGGATCGGGTTTTCTATACCGTTGTTACCCATCTTTGATATTCGGTTTTTCATCTTTTTCTAGCTTGGCAAAATTTGGTTTTTGCCTTGTTTCATTCCTTCCTTTAACCCTTTGGGTTTCATTTGAAGTTCTCTCGAAATTCGGAGTTCTTTGATTTTTTTTTTTTAATCTGTTACATATAGTTCTATGTCCCCAGTGCCATAGGTGGAGTAGTCGTATTGTATATCACCTGTGTCATAGGTGGAGTATCAGCACGAATTGCGGTGCTCTCACGCGTTTTATGACTTGGTGACTACTTATGTACTTCCTTAGAACTATCGGCTCTGCCAGTATTGTGCCAGCTTCCCGTAGTGACAGCTTCCTGTTGGCTGCGTCACCGGTTCTACTGACACGTGCTGTCTTGCCGGCTCCCGGCTGAAGATTCCTGGCTTAGGTTCTAGACTCAGGTTACAGGCTGCCGCCCCTTGACCGCTGGTGCCCCTTGATGGGTCTCCAGTGCTTGTAACGTTATTCTCGTCTCCGTGTATAGATTGGCGCGTCTGTTCCGCTGCTTTCATCTGTCCACTCTACGGAGTGTATTAAAGCTGATAATGACCAAGAGGAACTGTTTAATAAAACATCCCAAGCAACCTACTTTTAAACATGGAAGATGGAAATGTAACAAGCAAATTGGACCTTTGCCAAATGTTTCCAAGTAAAACCTAGAGCAAGTCCCAGACCCAAACCCTTTGCCAAATTAGTCTTGCCACACATTTGTGATCCATGAAATAAGGTTAAAAACCACATTTGCCAATGTTTATTCTTGCCACTACATGTTGCCCAGACGGTATGCCGATATCGTGCTGTTTTTCAAATCCTCAAATCTTCAACTTTCCCAAGATCACCGGTCATATCCTACTAATATATATCGGGTTTGATAAGTTATTGCTATTCAGCTAAGGTTTGAACTATTAATAGTTACTAACTTCAAAACTAATTAAGACTTATTAAATAGTAGAAAATTAGACATTTAGAAAACGTTGAATTCGAGGATTCGAGCAATGGAGCATCGCCATATCCTACTAATATATGTCAAATCAGCCGGTCAAATCAGAACTCACAAGTCTAAAAGACTCATGCTCGATTCTGTCGTTCTTCTCCTTCACCTTCGTATCTTCTCTGACCTCGATGAACAGTTGCTATCCCTGTATATTCAAGTTTTGCAGCGAAATACGTGCAAAGCAGTTTGCATGGTGGTCCAATACGCAACATCTGTCTCCCCGCTGGAAATCCAGCCAACAACAGCGGCAGCAGCAGCAGCGCTAATTACGATGCGAACACTACGATTGGGCAAACGGCGCTTAAGCAACCGCCGGAATTCGGACAGCTTAAATCGCCAGAATTCGGAAAGGCTCCTGCTCGGGACAATAAAAGCAGGCACGCGCGAATTGTATCCTTATCGTTAACCTACATAATTGAGTGAGATCCGGAACTCTTGCAGGAGCTCTCGGCATTCTGCTCGCGTTTAGCTGTACGCAACACTGCGTGCCCCGCCCAGCCTGGCATAGGCGTATCAATACCACTGCTGCGCTGCGCAACTTTGTGTTCCATCGTTGCTTCCAGCTGCGAAGGTAACCTCATTCTATAAGCAGCCGAGCAGACCACAGAGTACCGCTCTCAGCAATTCACTGTCATGAATACTAGCCTAACTGCCTGACTCATGTCATGGCAATTCAGTGTGTGTTGCTGCAGCACTCTACATCTGTTATTGTAAGATTGTCACAACGGCATAAGCTCGATAGAGGAGAAGATGCTATTAAGCGCAACAGGCGCAATCATATAGAAAAGAGATGTGTACTGCAGGGTACTGCAGTCACGTGCAGGCCACAGCTAGCCTGTGGCCTGGCGGCGGGCAACACGGTACCAGGAGGGAAAGGTACCGGTGTGCATTATGCCAACTCAGAGACTGATATATAAATCAGTCAATAATATCCCCCCCAATTCAAGGTATTCTTGAGCTCAAGAATTTCTGGAATTAACTGAGGGGCATAAGGAAATAAAAATATAAAAGCTAGGGAGACTTTGGTGAATTTCTAGTGGCTGAAAGGGAGAAATCACTTTAGCAGGAGTCATCAAAGAAATGTCAGTCTACTGGGGTAGCTGGCTTGGGTAGGAAACTGCAGATAGGCTGCAGGCTATGTAGCAGGGAGGCTGCTGGGAAGCTGATAGGAAACTGCAGATAGGCTGCAGGCTAGGGCAGATAGGCTGCTTATGAGGCTGTACTAAATACTGCAAGAGTGCTGCAGGCTACATGGCAGAGAGGCTGCTTGGGGACTGTTAAGGGAATTCCAGGCTTGGTTAAAGCTTGGGGAGATATCCTTGGTTACCAGAGTTGCATGATTCGAGACTAGAGGATTTGTCTTTGACAGGATGTCTGGACTAGTCCCCCCATAATTTGGGTGAGCTACATAGGTTGAACCTAAATTAAAGCACAGACATCATGAAGAGACTAGGATAATCCTAAATTTAAAAGGGGGCAGCCTGTGAAAGTACATGGGGCAGTACAGGTGACAGGTCATCTAATAAATTCTAGAATGTTCAAGTCTAATACAACAGATGGGGAGCAATGTTTGTAACTGACTAGGGGCCTGACTTGCTGGGGAAACCATCAAGGTCAAGCTGTTGACAGATTTGGGCAAAGAACTCATCAAACGATTTGGGGGCCAGTCTGGGTGGAGCAAGGATATTGATAAAGGTGAAGTCCATGGGACTCCAGTTCATGCTAAGGCGGTTGACACACAGCACTTTTCCTCCAGGATAGGCACAGCTCCTGGGATCCATGATCATCTTTGGTCGAAAGGATAGTGCATAAGCATGTGCACTGGTCATGGCAGCCTGAAGGCAAATGGCCCACTGTAGAGTAGGTCTGGCTGTGGTGGAGACAGTAGGGTAGGCTTGCACCATTTGCTGGAGCCTGCCAGTGTGCTTGATGATGGGGCCATAGGCATCAGATGGCACCCTGTGCATTGACCTGTGTGGGAACTGTTCCTTTTCAGAAGTCATCAGGGTTGGAAACCTGCTGGTGAAAGCGGTGATGAGTTGGGGAAGTGGAGGCCTGGGCTTGATATTGAAGGCTGGTGAAGCAGGCCTGCTGTTCAGGTGGTGTAGGGTGCATCCAAATCTTGTGAGGTTAAGTCTGGAGTTGTTGGAGAAGTGGATGTGGTTGACATTCTGGTTGACTTCTCCCAGTGGTAGTCCAATGTCTGGTGACCTGTTGTCTAGTATCCACTGGTCCCAGGTAGTTGCTGTGTCCAGATCAGATGGGTTGAGTGGTCCGTCCCCATCTATGGGGGCATCATATTCTTCATAGTTGGTCCTGATCTGGTCACTGAGGAGTTCCATCTCTGCTCTGGCTTGTTGCAGTGTTAGGGTGTCCAGATGTTGTGGAAGAGATGGAGTGGTGTCTGGTGGGTCATCCACACCCAATCCAGGATTATCTTGCTGTTTGTAGACCTCCTGAGGGATGAGCTCTGGCATGTCATCACTGTCAGTGTCATTGTCAGATTCTTCAATGTAGTTATCTGCAGTGGGGGGAGTATTGTGATGGCAGAAAGGAGGGGGATGGTCCTGGAGGTCTTGGTCTGCCTCCACATGAGTGGGTGGGTACTGCCCTGTCTCAAGGTCACTATGGGGTGCAGATGGTGCAGAAGTAGAGTGGAGATCCTGGAGGTCTTGATCAGCTCTACTGGGGGAAGTTTCATGAGTGGGTGGGAACTGCCCTGTCTCAGAGCCAGTGTGAGATGATGGAGTCTTGGTAACCATCATGATGTAGGCAATGGGAGGCCCCACAGAGGGATTACTGGTGGTAACTGGGGAGGTTTGAGTGAGGTAGAGTCCATGCCTTTTGGGGCATGATAAGAGCAGTTTGGTACCAGATGGTCTTGGAATGGAGAGGGTGGCTTTGGTCTTGGACAGGTGTACTTGGAGGTCTGGGCACAGGTTGGTGGCTGCATTAATGCTAATGATGTTGGGCATGTTGCAGTCAGCAAGGAGTACACTGTTCAGGATGATCAGAGTTCTGCCATGGCCCTGGATCTTGGCCTTCCCTATCTGCTTGCAGAAGATAGGTGGAGAGTCTTGATCTGCCAGTTGCAGCCTAATAGGCTGTGGAAGGTCCTGAATGTCATGCAGGTAGGAGGTGTTACTTGTTGCATGAAAGTGTGCTGCAGTATCTATGATCCATTCTGTCTGCAATGCTGCCTGGAAAACTTCTTCATCATCTCCTATAGTGCATTCATCATCAGCACTTATATGTCCAAAGAATGCTGTATCAGCCAGGGGGTCATGTGGCAAGGAAAATGAAACAGACTTGCCTCTGGTTGGTGTAGCAAATCTCATGGGTTGGAGGTTGTCTTCATCCAGTGCCAGGGACAGGAAGTTGTGCTCCTCACCCTCACTGTCAGAGTTGGAGGTTGAGGTGGACTGATCACCATCAGCAACATGGGCATGACGTCCCTTGCTGTGGTATCTCCTGGGGCGTTGCTGCCTCCTGTCACTGGTCTTCTTGTGAGTCTTCTTGTCGTCAGAGTCCTTGTCATCTCCTGATCTCTGCTTGGGAGGTGACTTAGATCCGTGGTCAGCTTCATCTGAGTCAGCTGGTTTGAAGGCTAGGTCAGTGTCCTCACTGGTGCATTCTCTGGAGCTATGACCGATTCCTCCACAGTTCCAGCAGGTCATCTTCCTGTAGGAGCTACTTCTGTCTCTGCTTGGGAGGTTCCTACAGTTGAATGGTCTCCTGACTCTGTATGCTGCAGCAGCCAGTTCAGCCTCTTCTGGGGATGGTGTAGGGTCAACTTGTTTCACTAGACACCAGTTAAATATGGCACTTTGGAGTAAGGAAAAGGTGGGAGTAGCTGTGGGGTTGAACTGATTGATGAATCCATCATATTCAGGACGGGAGTTCAGTCCTTTGACAACAAGGTTGAGAAAGTTGCTGACAGAGCAGATGGAAGTACCTTGAATCTTGTGGATTTGGGCATACATGTCAGCTGCCCTAGAGAGGTAGGTCTGCAAGGATTCAGTGGTAGTCATACGTATGGCATAGAGGTTAGTCATGGTGGTGTGCTCTAGCCTGCTGCCTTCCTCAGAGTATAGGGAGTCCAGAAACCTGAAGGCTTTAGTGGCCATATCTGTGTTAGCATGAATGGCCGCCTGGATAGCGTCTGACACCCGGTCTATGATCATCTTGAATGCCTTGTTGTTCTTCTAGGTGGAGATCCTGGTGGGGACACCACGGGCCGGAACAGCTGGGTTAGCACCCGCAACAACAGGGTAAGTAATGTCTTCAGCAGGGTAACCATCAGAATTAAGTAGGGGGCTCGCCTTCGACCACCGGCTGTTGGCAGTCGAAGGCGATGGCAATAGTGTCCCTGTCGGACTTGAGGTCGAGGAGTATATGCACCCTGGCGCAACGCCAGGTGTAGAGGTTGTTACCAGTGAAGATCCGGGGAGGTTGCATGACGAGGTCTTCTTTGTGGGAGTCTTGGCGTTGTAGGTCGGAGTGTTGGGATATGGGGAGTTACGAGGGCGGGGCAGGGGAAGTGGGGATGGAGTGCTTGTGGGAATCGGCGATCCAAAGGGATCCAGCGGATTGGTGGGGGGTGAACTTGGCCAAGCGGCAATGTTCGACGACAGGAGCTTCTCTTAAGCTGGGGTCGCAAGCAAATTTGATCGTCTGAGATCAATACAGCGCTGTGTGGGTCTCGGTGAGAGCGTCGTCCTATACTCACTTCATAGATTTCGGTGACTAGTGGTCGCTCTTGCTTGCTCCAGTCGTAGGACGCAGTGGCAGATCCAAGGATTCTTGGTAGGAAGCGGCAGGCGGAGCAGCGGGAAGTTGGATCCGCAAAGGGAGTCCAGGTGCTTAGTTAAAACTCGGGCCTTCGACTAGTCAGAGGGGAACTGATTTCGAATGCGAAATCAGCGGCTGTTCTTCGTTAGCGTCTAAAGATGGCGCACATAACCTGTTATTGTAAGATTGTTACAACGGCATAGGCTTGATAGAGGAGAAGATGCTATTAAGCGCAACAGGCGCAATCATATAGAAAAGAGATGTGTACTCCAGGGTACTGCAGTCACGTGCAGGCCACAGCTAGCCTGTGGCCTGGCGGCGGGCAACACGGTACCAGGAGGGAAAGGTACCGGTGTGCATTATGCCGACTCAGAGACTGATATATAAATCAGTCAATAACAACATCCACAACACCCCAGCACTGCAAAAACAAAAATCTGTGTTTTTTTACTGTTTTCTTGCAGATGTGTATGTACTATTTGGTCACTTAGGAGTTTATGTACCACCTGTATTTTAATAACAAACGAAACACCCACGTGTTGTGTGCGTGAGTGCTAAGTTTTTACATGTCGGTTGGTGGGTTTTGTTTGGAGCTCATTCATTTCACATACACACATGATTCCCATGCAAGCTTCACCTTGTTGACCCGCATTCATTTCACATACTCACATGATTCACATGCAAGCTTCACCTTTCCGACCCTTTCCCTTAAGTACATGATGTGCAGTCTTTGGGTCTACTGCCCCTTTCATGACCATCAGTGACGTACAACTCCAATCGTGTGAAGATGGTGAATGGGTGTGCAGTCATATTAGACTGTTGCGCGGGATACTTATGGTTGATTTGGACTTGATCTTTAGTGATAACTACTGCTTATGTAGTTCAAGTAGGAATATTGAGTGGTTTGGATTCAGCGAATTATGGCAAGATTGAACACCACATTTCGGTAAGACGGTCCAAGAGTGGTGCCTACGAGGTCTGAATAACAAGTTACCCTCTCATTGTCCTGAATGTCATTTGTTGAGGTTACTGGAGTTGGATAGATTTGGACTACGTGTAGGCGTGGAGTAGGTAGATGTGGAGGCAGATGTGAAGTGAGGTGCCATTTTGAACTTCACCGAACTGCGCTGTGCTGCACTGAACTGCCTTTTCCCCCTCCATACATGGACATGTACATAGGATAAATCAAAAGTTGATCTTGGAAGTATCGGTGTGGCCCCTGAGGATGTCATCCCATACTTTCTTGCTTTTCTAATTAATACTTATTTTCAGTGTGAAAACTATACGTGTAAATAGACAACTGTACTCAGTTCTTGGCAATTGCAATTCTCATAAGCATCTCACTGCACTTCGTTCACCTTGGAACTCCCTTGGCATGGATAACTTTTACATATATTTCAACGTTCAAAACAAATGTAACAATTTTAGACAACTGAACTACATTCGAAGAAGCCATCGCTTCTGCGGTGGGTAGTGATAAAAAAAGTAATGATAACGCCTGTTGGGCGTGGTATCAAGGGGATGACAGGATATCCTTCTTCGTCCACCCCTGCAGTCCCGAGGGCAGATGGCCCGGCTAGCGCGCTATGATGCAAACTCCAGGCATTAGTATCATATCCCAGAGGATTCATACTGCTACTCGCACTAGAAGATCAGCATCCAGGGTACAGAGCGCGGTGGAACTTGGAAGGAACCGAGCTGCGGATGGTTATGTGCCCTCAACAGGAGAGGGTGAAGAACGGATCCGAGCATGGGATAGGCAAGGAATGTTTGGTCCCCACTAAAATGGACGCACGCTGGTTGTCCTGCACGAAAGTGATTGAACTGGCGACCGAGCAGCAGGATTTTCGAGTCAGTGGGGCTGATGATCTGTCACGCTCGCGAGCGCGCTCGAGGCCTACAGCTTCTCGCGTGAGCGTGACAGATCATCAGTGACGTCTGGCCACCTTCTGCCTAGCGTCTACCGTATCGGGACGGAGGAACGTGCGGAGTGCACAGGCCTGGCTACAGGTAGCACGGAGCAAGGACGCAGGATCTCATGCTGTCAATTTGAATATTTGCAGGGTGTGCACCGCCCGAATAGCTGCCGGTACCTGTGGGGCCTGAGGTGTGCACCAGGGTGTAGACATTGGACCAATCTCCTAGTCGAAAAGAGTTAAGTTTCGCTTCTTCTTTTTCTGGCAGGATGTCATGTAAACGGTACGACTTGATAACATTTGCGCAATTTGAGCATTCAACTAAACGGAATTCGCCCCAAGTCAACGAAATTCGCCCAGTCCCGAAGGCAGGTCCGGGAAGGTCTGCGCCAGCTGGTGTTTACGGGGTCGATGTCGGACAGATTCCGCTGTCCTCGCTGTCCATCGTATTCGTACTCTTTGAAGTTTATGTAATGGCCCAGCGCGACAGTTCATAATTCGATAAATATCTGGCGCGCAATTTGTTGTTTCTCGTATCTTTTCTTAACTTCCTTCTCTATTTGAAGGTCTATCCGTTTAGCACAATGCAGTGGGTTCCTCCTCAGCCCATCCCTGGACTTCCAATCAAGCCCCCCCGGGTTCCTCCTCAGGCGGGGCAGGTTATCGTCTCCTACGAGACCATCGAGGTGCGCTCGCTAGATGCGATTAAGTTAGCAATGTGAGCGGCCTCTTCGTTCCTGAGAGTTCTCCCGTTCAAGCTCTCGGCCAGGGAACAGTTTCAACCAGGGGCTGGTTTCAACCGCCAACCTTCCGAGTGCTCAAAGTCGGCATGGATGTTCATCGGGATTCGACACTCGCTCCTCAATTTATGGGCAGCAGAAATCGAATTCGGACCTTAGGCTTGTTTGTTTGACCTCTTGAACGCGGAGACAAAAATCATAGTCTTGGCCACCGCACTACGCTTCGCTTCGGTTTCGTCTAGTCATGAGGCAAGATCCGGGCAAGATCGCCATCTCTGATTCGATGCAGCGACCTTCGACAGTCGTGGTCACTGCTGCGTTCACCCAACGGAGGGCTATTTCCAGCCTCCTCAAAGTTCCTCAGCCCAAAATGCTCCTATCTGTCACCTATATTCCGTGCTGGCCCAGCCATCCAGCTTGAAACCGCGCTCGGTACAGATCGCCTGTTTTCGCGCAAGCCATTTCTTGCTGAGTCAAGTCAACACCATCCTAGTACCGGTACCAATTCAGACCCCACCCACCGTTTATCACGACACCGCACATAGTAAATGGTCTCCTTTGATTGAGATTCGCAAGGCACATCCTCATCAGCGGGCAAAGCAGCCCTTGCGCAATAGACCACTTGCGTAGCTGCCATACCTGACCGACAGCTCGTACTGGCGCGGGGGAAGCTCTGCACCGCAGATCGCCCCGCGCCAGTACGATCTGGCGCAGGGTCCGTTTGCTTCGACCCTTTGAATTCCTGTATCTCGTCGTCGTTATATTCCCCTTGACCTCATAAAACTGCACATCTAGAGGATAGTCGGGCACCAGGATCACGTAGCTGTTATCACTTTTTATAAACCTGACCAAGACCTCACACTGTTTTTCGTGATCAGGGTTTTCTCTTCGGGTAGTTTAAATACACTAGGGCGCCCTATGCCTAATCCCCTGCCTATAACCTACCTGGCGTTCTAGGTGCCAGCTCGATGGAGCAAAGGCGCAAGAGCTAAGCTGTTGGATTACAGGACTTCTGCAATTTTGCAGGGGCAAGTCAAAGTTGTACCTCACTGCCTCGGAACTTCAAATCAAATTTAGAAAGATCTTGGTTCACAGAGCAATGGCTCCTTATTTCTACGTGTCTGCATGTGGGTATGCTCCACTTCTGTACCAACCTCCACCCTGCCTGTATGATGCATACACATTTCTTTTCAGCTACTACCAGCAGCAGCTCCCTTAGCCAGGCACTAGGCTTAGCCAAAAGATTTCAACAGTATTGGAAAGCTGATTCTATCAGCTTCCAAATGCAGTCCGTAGATTTAGGGTTTGTTGAGTACAAAGATAGGGAAGCTGCTGCTCGAGGCTGAAAAAAAGCTATGATACAACACATTCATTGCTTGCTGTAGAAGTGTAGATTAAGAGATGCCGCATCTCTTTTGACAATGCTTCGTCATGTTCTCAAGACCCTCATGACTGCGTCAGGCCGCTGGCACATTTGGAGTCCAGCAGGCTACCAGGAAAAATGTAATCATCATCGCCATCATCATATTCCCGAAGGGAAATCCTGTTAGGTGCTGACGACGAAAGCCAAATGTAGCCCCCCCCCCCCCCCCCCCCCCCCCCCCCACACACACACACACACACACACACACACACACACACAAATACCAAGCCAGTTCCGCTACTGACAACTATCGAAGATACCTCTGGATCCATCGACTGAGCACCTGCCTCTCACTGTACACACTGCGCACTGTTCCTTTTTCGGCCACGCGTAGCAGCTTCTAGGCAGCTCCTTTCACCCACCCTTGAGTCAGGAAGTAGCCTGAAGTCAGATGCTTCAAGTGCAGTGATTCGACCTCATTCTAAAAGATCATCAGTTTCACGTGACTACAGTGGTCTCTTACCCGATTTACTAATTAATTTCTGATGTCCTGCATGCAGCCTGAAGTTGGATGCTTCAAGTGCAGTGATTTGACCACTGGAGGTCTGATCGCCCTCATCGTCCTCGTCCTCGTCTTCTGGCCTTTGGGTACGTGCACATTTTGTTTGTTTTTTGTTGTTGGGGGAGTAAGGATTTTCGCCTGAAGGTGGGTCATCCTGCACTACACCTAGGCTGGAAGGATGATATGTGATGTGGCAGAGCCTTTGTTACTCAGAACGAGGTAGAAGGCACCCTCAGGTTGGCGGGAGGTGCTGACCCTCGACTAATCACACCGGCGCACATGATATCTGACAGATATTTTGTAGAGTTGTCAAGTACTACATCGGATGATATATCGTACTTGATAATCTAGTTATTGCATGACATATCGTAATTAATAATCTAGATACTGTGCCATATATCGTACTTGATAATCTAGATATTGTACGACATATCGTACTTGATAATCTATAAACCGTGCCATATATTGTACTTGACAACTTAGATATTGAACAATCTACTTTGATAATCCTGGGTACAGCAAAAGATTGACAACCCTAATAAGTTGCTTCCTACCTTGCTGCACTTGAATGTGACTATTACAAAATTAACTTATATGAAATTACTTTAATTCAACTTTCTAGCATTTCAGTGGATTACAAGGTGGAACTATCCAATCTTTCAAGGTTTTCGCAACCAGCTTTACAACTAGCTTTACCATATTTACACTCTTTCTTTCAAGGCTTTCTCAACCAGCTGCACAATCTTTCAAGGCTTTCTCAGCCAGCTTTACAATCTTTCAAGGCTTTCTCAACCAGCTTTACAACTAGCTTTACAATCTTTCAAGGCTTTCTCAGCCAGCTTTGCAATCTTTCAAGGCTTTCTCAACCAGCTTTACAATCTTTCAAGGCTTTCTCAGCCAGCTTTACAATCTTTCAAGGCTTTCTCAGCCAGCTTTACAATCTTTCAAGGCTTTCTCAACCAGCTTTACAATCTTTCAAGGCTTTCTTAGCCAGCTTTACAATCTTTCAAGGCTTTCTCAACCAGCTTTACAATCTTTCAAGGCTTTCTCAACCAGCTTTACAACCAGCTTTGCCATATTTACACTCTTTCTTTCAAGGCTTTCTCAACCAGCTTTACAACCAGCTTTACAATCCTTCAAGGCTTTCTCAACCAGCTTTACAATCTTTCAAGGCTTTCTCAACCAGCTTTACGACCAGCTTTATAATCTTTAAAGGCTTTCTCAACCATTGTGCCAAAGACGTTGATCTATGTGTAGCTCGAATGCATATAATTCAACTAAATGAAATGCATGCATGCTGTAAGCGGGGTGGTTGGAAGTCCCGCCCGGTGTTGTGGTGTGGGCGTTTGGTGTGGGCTAAAAGTGGCCCGTCTGTGACATTATAATGCAGTGTCATTATAATGCAGTGTCATGTAATGCTATGCAATGTTATGTAACGCTATGTCATAGAATGTAGTCTCACTGTACACCATTCCCTCCCGCAGCTTTCATCCCTTGTCTGCAAAAGGATTGTCATACCCAGGTGACTATTTTGTTTATTTCTTTGGTCATTATATTCCTTTCTTTGGCCATTTTATTCCTTTCTTTGATCATCATTTCCCGCTCTCTGATTATTGTACTCCTTTCTTTGGCCATTTCCCCTCGCTTTGATCATTTATTACTTACTTTGGGAATTGTACTCCTTTCTTTGATCATTTTATTCCTTACTTTGGTAATTGTACTCCTTTCTTTGATCATTATTTCCCTCTCTTTGTTTACTGTACTCCTTTCTTTGGTCATAACATTCCTCGCTTTCATTATTGTACCTTCACCTATCTGCAATGTCATGCCCTGGTACCGCCTTATTCCTTAAACCACGCATGATAGATTTTGATTGCCCGACTTGAAGTGTACTGAGTCTTCCACCCATCTATGCCATTCTCTGGCACCCCCTTCCTTAGCCTCCACATGATAGCTTTTGGTTCCTCGACTTGAAGTGTGCAGAGTCTTCCACCCAACTATATTCCCTGGCACTGCCCTATTCCTTAGGCAATGTATGGTAGATTATAGATGACTTGAAGTGCGCAGAATGTTTCACCCATCTATTATGTCATGCCTTAGCTTGCATCGTCCCATTTCTTATGCAGCGCGTGTTGTTTTGGTTGCCCAAAGTAAAGTGCACACAAACCTGAACCCATCTGGAATGTCATGCCCTGTCGCAGCCCAGTTCCTAAGGCCACATCTACCCACTCACTTACCCGCCAACTTACTATCTCACTTACCCACCAACCCTGCAGAGCCAAGCCACCTACCCACCGACCTGGCAGAGCAAAGCCACCTAAGCACTCACCTACCCACCCAATCACCTGCCCAGCACCCACCCACTCACCTACCCACCCAACCTGCAGAGCCAAGCCCCCGTGTATGGCTCCCCCCCTGGCGCTGGCGGTGCCCCCCCCCCCCCCATGCCCATGGGACAACCTGCCTCCTAGGAGGCCGATGCCGTCTAAAAGCCGTTTGCCTCCTGGGTTGAGAAGGAGCCCCCCCCCCCCCCCCCCTAACCTGCTTCAGCCGGTCAAAGGCAGTTTGCCTTGTTTAGGGATTTGGTTGGTGATCAACCCGGCCCTGGAGGAGAAGAGCTTGTACCTCCCATTCATAGAATTGAAAGGGGTGGACGTTCGCTAATGAAACGCTACTCGGAAGGCGGTGGACATCCCCTCGATAGGAGGCCCTGGTGAATTGGCAATTGTCTACCCTACTAGATGACTCGATTAAACTCGCTGAGCAAGATTTTGGCTCTCTGTCAAGCGCATGGCCTTCTCGGCGCCCTTGCGTAACGATTGATCCAGACAGAAAAAATCGAGCATCAACACCACGGTCAGGAACCTCTCCTCCCGATACCGTTTTTCACCTTTTTTTTAGTGATTTTGCATGCGGTGAGTGGATAAGAGTGACATGCTGGTAAAGTTAAAATGGATGATTCTGTACTCCACAAGTTCGTATGCCCGATGTCCGCCCCGCGTCCCCCAGGCTAATCGGTCAGCCAGACATCTTATACCAGCGATCTGCTGACACAAGGGAATCAGACACATCCTTGCTCCAACAGTCTTTGCGGTTCCTAGACATATTGATATCAGCAAGGGCAACATCTCCCATCATTCCATGGTTCACATTATGTCACGATGGAGTTCCAGGAACCAGGTTTGAATCACTGGTTTAAGCCAGTAATAGTGTACGGGCCTTAACTTCATTCAGCCTTCACTCCCGCACTCCTTGTCTCAAACCACCGTATCTCAGCTGCTACTGTTCAAAAACAGTTTTTAAGTCTTCAGCAAATAAACAATCAAAATCAAGGTTGTTCAAAACGTTGCCTCAATGTCTCAATTTCTCCAACGCAAATTTGGGAGGGTCTGTGAAAAAAGACATGGAGATTTCGGCTTATGAAACGTAGATTTTGGCTTATGAAACGTAGATTTTGAGAATAGCCACATAGCAAAAATATATATTTTGAAGTACCCTGTAGCAACCCTGGCCGGAATGTTTCAGCCTCCTGTACGAACGGGACATAGGAAAGAGGAGACAGGAAGCTCTAGTCAAATGAAGACAACGTGAGGCGTAGACAATTAGACAGTGGTGCTTAGGAAAAGTCTTCTGACCTTCGAACTCAGAGGGAATTAAGCCCGGTCACTGAGTTGATTAATAGAGCGGGGCTTGAAAAAACTTTAGGTGGACTTCAAGTACCGGCCTACCAGGAAATCATGGATAGCCGACTAAGTTGGAGATGGGTAGAATATCAGTTTTCAGGGGCAGCTTACGTTGTGTGATACATGCATGGATTGATTACCATGTGGTGTGTGGTGTAGGTATGGGTTAACAAGTGGCATATAGTGTGTGCATGGGCTGACAGATGGCATGGGGTGTGTGCATGGGCTAGCATGTGGGGTGCTGTGTCTGCGGTGGGCAGCTCGTGATATGTAGTGTGTGCATGGGTTGACTTGTGGCATGTTATGTGTGCATGGGATGACAGGTGGTGTGCGGTGTAAGCATGGGAATGGAGCTGATGAATGCAGGAAGATGCAAACAAAATCCGATGCGTTTGAATCTTACCCCTGCAAGTCAGCATCATAAATGTGGGTCCTCACCAGGGCTAGATGTATGGAGAGATTCTGATCATCCCACAGCAACTGCTGAATGCTCTCTAAAGGAATCACAAAGTCGGCAGTGACAGGGTACACCCTTTATCCTTCTCATCCTTCTTCGATCACTTCTGCAGTTCCGAGGCAGATGGCCCGGCTAGCGCGCTATGATGCAAAATCCAGGCACTTGTATCGTACCCCAGTGGATTCATACTGCTACTCGTACTAGATGATCATCATCTAGGGGAATGGGCGCAGTGGAACTTGGAAGGAATCGAGCTGCGGATGGATTTGTTCGCTCAACAGGAGAGGGTGAAAAACGGATGCGAGCATGGGGTGGGAAAGGAAGGATTGGTCCCCATTATACTGGACGCACGCTGGTTGTGGGAGTTGTGCTGCACGAAAGTAATGAACTGGCGACCGAGCTGCAGGATTTTCGAGAAACGCTTCAAGAGTGGGGCTGATGATCTGTCACGGTCGAGGCCTGCAGCTTCTCGCTGGAGCGCGCTCATGAGCGTGACATATCATCAGTGGCCACCTTCTGCCTAGCGTCTACCGTTATCGGGGCAGGGGAGCGTGCGGAGTGCACAGGCCTGGCTACGGGTAGCACGGAGCAGGGATGACCTCATGCTGTCAATTTGAATCTTTGTAGGGTGTGCACCGCCCGAATAGCTGCCGGTACCTGTGGGGCCTGAGGTGTGCACCACGGCGTAGACATAGGACCAATCTCCTAGCCTCCGGCTTGCTGCGAAGAGTGTCGAAGAGAGCTATGTTTCGCTCCATCTTTTCCCGGTAGGATGTCATGTAAACGGTACAACATGATGAAATTTCATTTTTTGACTTCTTGGCGCTTTCTTGACAGGGGGTAAAATTTGCGCAGTTTGAACATCCGACGGAATTCGCCCGAAGTCAACGAAATTCGCCCAGTTCCGAAGGCAGGTCCGGGCAGGTCTGCGCCAGGTGAGGGGTCTGCGCGGGTCTGCGCAGGTCTGCGCCAGCTGGTGTTTACACAGGGTTCGATGGGGAGTTCGATGTCGGACAGATTCCGCTGTCTTCGCTGCCCATCGTACCCTTCGAAGTTTATATAACTGCCCAGCGCCAGCGGCCCACAATTCATAGTTCGATCCATATCTGGCGCGCAATTTGTTGTTTCTCGTAACCTTTCTTAACTTCCTCCTTGAAAGGTCTATCCGTTCAGCACAATGCAGTGGGTTCCTCCTCAAGCCATCCCTGGACTTCCAATCAAGCCCCCCCGGGTTCCTCCTCAGGCGGGGCAGGTTATCGTCTCCTACGAGACCATCGAGGTGCGCTCGCTAGATGCAATTAAGTTAGCAATAATAACGGTCTCTTTGTTCCTGATAGTTCTCTCGCTCAAGCTCTCGGCCAGCGAACAGTTTCAACCGCCAACCTTCCGAGTGCTTCAAGTCGGCATGGATGTTCATCGGGACTCGACATTCGCTCCTCAATTTATGGGCAGCAGAGGTTGAATTTGGACCGTTGCTACCGAAGCTTGTTTGTTTGACCTTTTGAACGCGGAGGCAAAAATCATAGTCTTCGCCACCGCACTACGCTTCGCTTCGGTTTCGTCTAGTCATGAGGCAAGATTGCCATCTATGATTCGATGCAGCGACCTTCGACGCAGTGACCACCGATCATCGACACAATCGTGGTCACTGCTGCGTTCACCCAACGGAGGGCTATTTCCAGCCTCCTCACAGTTCCTCAGCCCAAAATGCTCCTATCTGTCACGTATATTCCGTGCTGGCCCAGCTATCCAGCTTGAAACCGCGCTCGGTACAGATCGCCTGTTTTCGCGCAAAAGCTGCAACTGCGTTGCTCAAGAAAAGGGAAGCTATTTCTTCCTGAGTCAAGTCAACACCATCCTAGTACCGGTGTCCAATTCGGACCCCACCCACCGTTTATCATGACACCGCACATTGTTACTTGTCTCCCTTGATTGAGATTCGCAAGACAGAAACTCATCAGCGGGCAAAACAGCTTTCGTGCAGTAGACCACTTGCGTAGCTGCCATACCTGACCGACAGCTCGTACAGCTCTGCACCGCGGCTTGCCCCGCGCCAGTACGAGCTGCCTGTTCTCTCACTTGTTTACCTACCTGCCTCCAGCCTGAAGTCGGATGCTGCTAACGCAGTAACACTTTTTATAAATCTCACACTGTTTTGCGTGATCAGGGTTTTCTCTATGGGTAGTGTCAATACACGAGGGCGCCCTATGCCTAATCCCCTGCCTATTACCTACCTGGCGCTCTGGGTGCCAGCTCGATGGAGCAAAGGCACCAGAGCTAAGCCGTTGGAGTATATGACTTTTACAAGGGCAAGTCAAAGTTGTACCTCAGTGCCTCTGAACTTCAAATCAAATTCAGAAAGTTCTTGGTTATTCACAGAGCAATTGCTTACTATTTCCACGTGTCTGGATATGGGTATGCTCCACCTACGTACTAACCTCCACCCTGCATGTATGAAGCACAGCATTTCTTTTCAGCTACAACAAGCAGCAGCTCCCTTAGCCAGGCACTAGGCTTAGCCCCAAGATTTCAACAGTATTGGAAAGCTGATTCTATCAGCTTACAGATGCAGTCCATTGTTTTGAGGTTTGGTTGAGTAGCAAGCCAGGGGAGCTGCTGCTCGAGGCTGAAAAGATAAGCTATGATACAACACATGCACTGCTTGCTGTAGATTAAGAGATGTCCCATCTCTTTTGACAATGTTTCGTCATGTTCTCAAGTCCCTCTTGACTCCGTCAAGCCGCTGGCACATGTGGAGTCCAGCAGGCCACCTGGAAAAGTGTAATCATCATCCTTATTGGTGCTGACAATGAAAACCAGATGCAGCCCCCCCCCCCACACCACACCACCACACACACACACACACTACCACAACGCCAGTTCCGCTACTGACAACTATCAAAGATACCTCTGGATCCATTGATTGAGCACTGTTCCTATTCAGGCTACGCGTAGCAGCTTCTAGGCAGCTCCTTTCGCCCACCCTTCACTTGAGCCAGTTTGTAGCCTCAAGTCGGATGCTTCAAGTGCAGTGATCCAACCTCATTCTAAAAAATCAATAGTCTCTCGTGACTACGGTGGTCTCTTACCTGATTTACTAATTCATTTCTGATTTCCCGCCTGCAGCCTGAAGTTGGATGCTGCAAGTGCAGTGATTTGACCACTGGAGGTCTGATCGCCCTCATCGTCCTCGTTCTCGTCTTCTGGCCTTTGGGTACGCGCACATTTTGTTTGGTTTTCGTTGTTGGGGGAATAAGGATTTTCGCCTCAGGGTGGGTCTCCCTGCACTATACCTTGGCTGGAAGGATAAAATGTAGGGAACGGCAATATAATATCATGTCATCATATGATATCATACAATGCAGGCAGTCTGACTAGGCCAAAGGTACCATAGAAATACGATATCATATGATGCAATTTGTATGATATCATACTCACCTATGGCCAACATCATATGATATGCTGATCCCTGATTATCTGTGATGTGGCAGAGCCTCTCTTACTCAGAACAAGGGAGAAGGTGCCCTCAGGTTGGCGGGAGGTGCTGACCCTCGACTAATCACACCGGCGCACATAATGTCTGAATGATATTTTATAGAGTTGTCAAGTTCTACATCGGATGATATATCGAACTTGATAATCTAGATATCGTACGACATATTGTAATTGGTAATCTAGATATCGTGCGATATATCGCACTTGATTTTCGATATACTGTGCCATATATTGACATATTGTACTTGACAACTTAAATGTTGAACAATCTCCTATGATAATCCTGGGGACCAGCACAAAATGGACAACCCTAATAAGTTGCATCCTACCTTGCTGCACTTTAATGTGTCTATTAAAATTTGACTTCCATAAAATGACTTCAATTCAACTTTCTAGCATTTCAGTGGATTATAAGGAGGAACTTTGCTATCTTTCAAGGCTTACATTGAGCAAAGCGCCAAAGACGTCGATCTATCTGTAGCTTGAATTCATTAATTCAACTAAATGAAATGCATGCATGCTGTAAAGCGGGGTGGTTGGAAGTCCCGCCCTGGGGCTTTTGGTGTGGGCCAACAATGGCCTGCCTGTGACAATCTAATGCAGTGTCATGTAATGCTATGCGATGTCATGTAATGCTACGTAATGTCATATACTGTCATGTAATGCTATGTAATGTAATGTAGTCTCACTGTACACCTTCCCCTCCCGCAGCTTTCATCCCTTGCCTGTCTGGGTAGCGTTTTAGGTCTGAGACTCTGAGAGCTGGGATCTTAAATCGGGTCTCGTATTACGATAATTTTGGCCAAAACGGGGTCTCATATTACAATATTAATATATAACGCTGTATAACGGAACAAAGTCTCTGATCTTACTGTACACCTCTCTCTCCCGCAGCTTTCATCCCTTGTCTGCAGAAGGATTGCCATACCCAGGTGACTATTTTGTTTATTTCTTCAATTATTATATTCCTTTCTTTGGTCATTTTATTCCTTTATTTGATCATTATTTCCCGTTCTATGATTATTGTACTCCTTTCTTTGGTCATTGTTTCCTTGTTTTGATCATTTTATTCATATTTATGCTAAAACCCTATACCCTGTACTCCTTTCTTTGATCATTTATTTCTTACTTTGGTAATTCTACTCCTTTCTTTGATCATTATTTCCCTCTCTTTGATTGTACTCCTTTCTTTGATCATTATTTCCCTCTCTTTGATTGTACTCCTTTCTTTGGTCATTGAATTCCTCGCTATGATTATTGTACCTTTACCCATCTGCAATATCAATATATTATGCCCTGGTACTGCCTTATTCCTTAAACCACGCATGATAGATTTTGGTTGCCAGACTTGAAGTGTGCAGAGTCTTCCACCCATCTATGCCATTCCCTGGCACCGCCCTATTCCTAGCATTGTCCCATTTCTTATGCAGCGCCTGTTGTTTTGGTCGCCCAAATTAAAGCGCACACAATCCTTAACCCATCTGGAATGTCATGGCCTGTCGTAGCCCAGTTCCTAAGGCCACGTTTACCCACCTACCAACTCACTTACCCACCAACTTACCATCTCACTTACCCACCGACCCACTCACTTACCCACCAACCCTGCAGAGCCAAGCCACCTACCCACCTACTCACCGACCTACCCACCGACCTGGCAGAGCAAAACCACCTAAGCACTCACCTACCCGCCCAATTACCTGCCCACCTACTCATCTACCCACTCACCTGCCCACTCATGTACCCACCTACCCACCCATTCACCTGCCCACCCACTCACCTACCCACCCTCCCACTCATCTACCCACCCACCCACTCACTTCCTCACCCACCCACTCAATTCCTCACCCTCCCACTCAATTCCTCGCCCAACCAACCAACCTGCAGAGCCAAGCCCCCGTGTATGGCTCCCCCCCTAGTGCTGGCGGTGCTTCCATGCCCATGCCCACGGGACAACCCACCTCCAAGGGGGCCGATGCCGTCTAAACGCCGTTTGCCTCCTGGGTTGAGAAGGAGCCCCCCCCCCCCTTAACCTGCTTCAGCCGGTCAAAGGCAGGTGCCTTGTTTAGGGTTTTGGTTGGTGA
Organism: Chlamydomonas sp. ICE-L; assembly: GCA_013435795.1. NCBI lineage: Eukaryota > Viridiplantae > Chlorophyta > Chlorophyceae > Chlamydomonadales > Chlamydomonadaceae > Chlamydomonas > Chlamydomonas sp. ICE-L. Next base: position 4,724,152 of record JACBWV010000506.1, read on the forward strand.
TCAACCTGGCCATGGAGGAGTAGAGCTTGTACCTCCCATTCATAGAATTGAAAGGGGTGGACGCTCGCTAATGAAACACTACTTGGAGGGCGGTGGACATCCCCTCGATAGGAGGCCCTGGTGAATTGGCAATTGTCCTCCCTACTAGATGGACTCAATTAAACTCGCTGAGCAAGATTTTAGCTCTCTGTCAAGCGCATGGCCTTCTCAACGCCCTTGCGCAACGATTGATCCAGACAGAAAAAATCGAGCATCAACACCGCCGTCAGAAACCTCTCCTCCCGAAACCGTTTTTCACAAATGTTTTAGTGATTTCGCATGTGGTGAGTGTATAAGAGTGACACGCTGGGGAAGTTAAAATTAACGGTTCTGTACTCCACAAGTTGCCATGTGTCCGGCATCCGCCCCGTGTCCCCCGGGACTAATCAGTCAGCCAGACATCTTATACCGGCGATCTGCTGACACATCCTTGCTCCAACGGTCTTTGCGGTTCCTAGCCATATTGAGATCATCAACATCTTCCATCATTCCTGGTTCACAGTATGTCACAATGGAGTTCCTGGAACTTGAACTTTTTTTACATCGCTTTTTGTTACATAGCTTCAGCCAGCAATTCGGCTGCTCGCCGTCTTTGGCAGTAAAAAAACTTGATTGCCAGGAAATGTAAACTCGAACAGATCACTTTTTCGCTTAAGCACCCTCTGGACCCCCCAGGGGTCCTGGGGCTGAAGCCCTAGATTCCCCCCGTGTCTCTCTCCGCCGTCTGTCCGATGTCCGACAGATGTCCAGTTTGAACGATTCCGACCACCTCAGCACCCACCATTTTTGCTCATAGTTGGAGTGCGCATGACTATAGTTGTCAGCATCACAGCGGTCAAAATCCTTCGCACAAGTTGTTCAGTGTTTGTAGCTCTACTCTACGAGTACCTACTTTCTCCACTTCTTCCGAAACTCCCTGCCGTTGACTGCTAAAGCGATTTTCCGTGTCGCTTGCGACACGCTCTTAGAACTTGTCTTAAAATTCTTCCTTTACTCCTCTTTTCTGGACGATAATAACAGTATACAAAAAAAACTAGTCATAACCCAGGAGGTGTCAAGGCCTTCAAAAATTTCATCCTCCCGATCCGCTCCCGATTTATTTTTTCTGATAATGGGGCTGTAATCGCATGTATCATTGCGATATTATGAGACATTTCCAGGTCATTCTGAGCACCTCATTTAGGGGGGGGGGGGGGGGGGGGGGGGGGGGGGGGGGGGGGGGGGGTCAGCCCTCCTCAGTTTGTTTTCTAACTTTTTACTCAGACCTCCAAATGACATACTGAGACCACCCTTGAGTAGGCCTTGGTAAGGGCAGTCCATTGGCACCACTTTGGACCTTATACAATAAGTATCTACCCCTTGGGTGGGTGGGTGAATGGGCTCAGCCTTCCTCAGTTGTTTTCTAACTTTTTACTCAGACCTCCAAATGACATTCTGAGACGACCCATGAGTAGGCCTTGGCAAGAGCAGTCCATTGGCACCACTTTGGACCTAATGCAATAAGCATCTACCCCTTGGGTGGGTGGGTTGTTGGGTGAATGGGGTTGAAAAACTGAATTTTGACTATCAGACAATCCTTGTGTGGGAATTCCGAGGATGCCATTATGTGCGCCATACTGTAAACCCCCACAAACTATATCTAAGTTAAAAAAAGGTATTTCGATTTAAGGGGGGGGGGGTCAGCCCCCCTTCGGTATTTTAGGGATAGGTGTCCCCCCCTTTTTTTTATACTCCCGCATAACCTATTAAAAAAGACTTGACCCAGTCTTTTCATACATTCATGGATGTACAAAGGGAGCTTCTCTCGCCCTTCAACTTCTGGATTGCACATCAGGTAATGTATAGGATGGAGTTCCAGGAACCAGGATTGAATCACTGATTTAAGCTACCGTAGGCGCCTGTAATGTTGGCGGTAAATTTGGCGGTTGGGGTACCGCCATGTTCCTGCAAGGTAGGCGTATAGGCCAAAACCGGTTCGAGCACAAACCGGATCAACCGCCAACGTTCAGGCGCGAGCAGCTGGACTACAGTGCAGTACACACTCAAACATGCAGCCTCAAAGAAGGTCAAACACCGGTATGTGGTCTTGCTAGTTCGCTTCTGCATATTGTCATAATTGATGGATTCTCCAAGGACGTTGGGCCTTCGCTCCCTGTCCCCTCTTCAAGGTGGTGCTCCCCGCCCTATCCCACAACAACGTCCCGGCCAATCTCTCATCTCTTCGTTTTTTAACAAGCTCGACCTGTTAATGTAAGATTGTTACAACGGCATAGGCTCGATAGAGGAGAAGATGCTATTAAGCGCAACAGGCGCAATCATATAGAAAAGAGATGTGTACTGCAGGGTACTGCAGTCACGTGCAGGCCACAGCTAGCCTGTGGCCTGGCGGCAGGCAACACGGTACCAGGAGGGAAAGGTACCGGTGTGCATTATGCCGACTCAGAGACTGATGTATAAGTCAGTCAATAACACGACCAGCCTGCCATTGCCGAGAAGAAGGCTGCCGATATTGAAGCTTATGTCGAGCAGGTCGCCGCAATGGGGATGGTTTGGCTAGCGAGGATGATGGGGATGCTGAAGGCGTAGCATAGCCTACCGGTACTACCAGCCTAGAGATTCCTTTTTTGGCCCCTCCTATCTTGGTTGGGGAGTCCCTTTAGCCTATTCGGCCTACCCTTGGACTGTAATAATAACAACAACTGCTTATGGGGCATAGAATGTGTTTTAAAATGGAGCAGGCATGGCCAAGAATGTGTGTTATTTTAATGTGTCACAGTGCGTCCCATGCGTACATGATGAGGGGGCATAGCCTACCGGTACTACCAGCCTAGAGATTCCTTTTTTAGCCCCTCCTTTTTGGTTGGGGAGGTCCCTTTAGCCTGTTTGGCCTACCCTTGGACTGTAATAATAACAACAACTGCTTATGGGGCATCGAATGTGTTTTAAAATGGAGCAGCCATGGCCAAGAATGTGTTTTAAAATGGAACCGCCAGTGCATGGCACTTGGGCCAATTTATGTTTATCACAAATTGTAAATTACCGCCAAAGTTCTGGCACAGAGTCATTTGGTGCAATTTTTTGTGTAGCCGCCAACAATTAAAAGCGCCAACAATACAGGCGCCTACGGTAGTTTTAGTGAGCGGGCCTTAACTTCAGTCGGCCTTCACTCCTGCACTCCTTGTCTCGAACCACCGTATTTCTGCTGTTACTGTTCAAAAATAGTTTTGAAGTCTTCAGCAAATAAACAATCAAAATCAAGGTTGTTTGAAACGCATTGCGTTTCATGTCTCATATACGGTAGTCATATCGCTGCCACCATACCTGGGCAGCCCTAGCGTGAGCAGCGGTTCAATCGCACCAACGCCACCAGTGCCAGCTCTCTTAATTTGTGCAATTGAAATTCGCTGTAGTGTCAAGTCAACGGAATTCGCCTAAGTCCGCCCCCCAGCCTTGCTGACGTCATTCAAGCGGACGTTTTAGGCGTAGTATAGGGGTGCCCTTCTTGGAAGGTATGTTTTTTTTGAAAAAAAATCGGGTCGGTTTTGTTTCTTTTTCGCCCTTCTGTTTTGCTGAACAATTATGAACACCATAGAGGAGCTTATGATCATCCTACAGGAGCTTATGAACGCCATACTATTGACTTAAGAGGACAGGATATTTGGACGGGAGAAAGGCAGGTCTGCGCTAGGCCGCCAGCTGGGTTTTATTACCTAGGGTTCAATGCGGACCAGATTCCGCTGTCTTCGCCGTATTTTGTACCCTTCCATGGCCCAGCGATCAAAATCTGGCGCGCGATTTGTTGCTTCTCGGATCCTTTCGTAACCTCCTCCTTCAAAGTTGTATCCGTTTAGCACGATGCAGTGGGTTCCTCCTCAGGCCATCCATGGACTTCCAATGAAGCCCCCAGCCGTTCCTCCTCTTGCGGGGCAGGTTATCGTCTCCTACGAGACCATCGAGGTGCGCTCGCTAGATGCGATTAAGTAAGCAATATAAACGGCCTCTTTGTTCCTGATAGTAAGCTCTCGCTCAAGCTCTTGGACAGGGAGCAGTTTCAACCGCCAGCCTTCAAAGTCGGCGTGGATGTTCATCGGGACTCGACATTCGCTCCTCAATTTATGGGCAGCAGAAATCGAATTCGGATCTTCTCCCCCGAAGCTTGTTTGTTTGACCTCTTGAACGGGGGACAAGTCTTGGCCACCGCGCTACGCCTTGCCACCGCACGACGCTTCGCTTCGCTTCGGTGTCGTCTAGTCATGAGGCAAGATTGCCATCTGATTCGATGCAGCGACCTTCGACGTAAGCACTGATGATCGATGCAATCGTGGTCACTGCTGCGTTCACCCAACGGAGGCCTCAGCGGAGGGCTATTCCTAGCTTCCTCACAGTTCCTCAGCTCAAAATGCTCCTATCTGTCACCTATATTCCGTGCTGGCCCAGCATCTAGCTTGAAGCCGCGCTCGGTACAGATCGCCTATATACGCGCAAATACTGCAACTGCTCAAGGAAGGTGAAGCTATTTCTTCCTGAGTCAAGCCTACACCACCGGTGTCCAATACCGGTGTCCAATTCGGGCCACACCCACCGTTTATCATGACACCGCACATAGTAAATTGTCTCCTTTGAATTGAGATTCGTAAGACGCAACCTCATCAGCGGGCTAAACTGCTTTCGCGGAGTATACCACTTGCGTTGCGTAGCCATGCCTGACCGACAGCTCGAACTGGCGCGGGGAAAGCTCTGCGCCGCAGCTTTCCCCGAGCCAATACGAGCTGGTGCAGGGTGCGTTTGCTTCGACCCTGAATTCGTGTATCTCGTCGTCGTTATATGAACCCCTTGACCTGGTAAAGCTGCACATCTAGAGGGCTATCGGGCACCAGGATCACGTATTATCACTTTTTACAAACCCCACACTGTTTTTCGTGGTAGGGGTTTTCTCTACGGGTAGTGTCAATACACTAAGGCGCCCTATGCCTAATCCCCTGCCTATAACCTACCTGGCGTTCTAGGGGCCGGCTCGATGGAGCAAAGGCGCCAGCGCTTAGATTCGATTTTAGGACTTGTACAAATTTGCAAGGGCGAATCAAAGTTGTACCTCACTGCCTCAAATCAAATTCAGAAAGATCTTGGTTATTCACAGAGCTATGGCTTCTTATTTCCACGTGTCTGGATTTGGGTATGCCCCACTTATGTACCAACCTTCACCCTGTCTGTTTGATGCAAAGCATTTATTTTCAGCTACTACCAGCAGCAGCTCCCATATCCAGGCACTAGGCTTAGCCCCAAGATTTCGACAGTATTGGAAAGCTGATTCTATCTAGCAGTCTGTTGTTTTGAGGGTTGGCTGGGTAGCAAGCCAGGTAAGCTGCTGCTGGAGGTTGAAAGGAAAATCTATGCTACAACGCACTCATTGCCTACTTGCTGTAGATTGAGAGATGTCGCATCTCCTTTGACAACTGTTTCATCCTGTTCTCAAGTCCCCCTTGACTCCGTCAAGCTGCTGGCACATTTGGAGTCCAGCAGGCCACCAGGAAAAATGTAGTCATCATGATCATATCCCCTGAGGGAAATCCTTATTGGTGCTGACGACGAAAACCAGATGCAGCCCCCCCCCCCCCCCCCCCCCCCCCCCCCCTCCCCACACACACACCACACACACAATCACAACCACCACGCCAGTTCTGCTACTGACAACTATCAAAGATACCTCTGCATCCATCGACTTAGCACTTGCTTCTCACTGTAATTACTGAGCACGGTTCCTTATGGGGCTACGCGCAGTAGCTTCTAGACAGCTCCTTTCACCCACCCTTTAGCCGGGTAGTAGCTGGAAGTCGGATGCTTCGAGTGCAGTGATTTCAAGTGCAATGATTTCCAGTACAATGATTTCAAGTGCAGTGATCTCTCTTTCTAAAACAATCAGCAGTTTCTAGTGACTACGGTGGTCTCTTATTCCTGATTTGCTAATTCATTTCTGATTTCCCGCCTGCAGCCTGTCCTTGGATGCTGCAACTGCAAGGATTTGACCACTGGAGGTGTGATCGCCGTTGTCATCCTCTCCATGATCTTCTGGCCTTTGGGTACGCGCACTTTTTTTTGTTGGGGGGAAATGGTTTTTGCCTCATAGCGGGTCTCCCTGTACTACACCTAGGCTGGAAGGATTATATGTGATGTGGCCCTCGTACTTAATAATCTAGATATCGTACGACATATCGTACTTGATGATCTAGATATCGTGCCATATATCGTACTTGATAATCTAGATATCGTTCGACATATCATACTTGATCACCTAGATATCATGCCATATATTGTACTTCATGATCAAAATATTGTACGCCATATCCGGGCCGTATCGTACTTTATAATCTAGACATCGTGCCATATATCATACTTTACAACTTCAAATTTGAACTATCTCCTATGATAATCTTAGGGACCAGCACAAAATTGACAACCCTAATAATTTGCCTCTTACCTTGCAGCACTTGAATGTGACTATTAACATATAACTTCCATTTTTTTAACTTAACCTTCTAGAATTTCAGTGGATAATAAGGTGGAACATTAGAATTTTCAAGGTTAACTCAACCAGCTTTACAACCAGCTTTACCATGTTAACACTCATTCTTTCAAGGCTTTCTCAACCAGCTTTACAACCAGCTTTATAATTTTTCAAGGCTTTCTCAACCAGCTTTACAACCAGCTTTATAATCTTTCAAGGCTTTCTCAACCAGCTTTCCATCTTTCAACCATGTTTCAACCATCTTTCCATCTTCCAACCAGCTTTCCATCTTTCAACCATCTTTCAAGGCTTTCTCAACCAGCCTTTCTCTCACGCAGTTTTCATCCCTTGGTGTGGGCTAACAATGACCTGTCCGTGTCATTTTTATGCAGTGTCATGTAATGTCATGTACTGCTATGACATGTGATGTAGTCTCACTGTACACCATTCCCTCCCGCAGCCCTCATCCCTTGTATGTCCAAGGGTTGCAAAACTCAGGTAACTATTTTGTTGATTTCTTCAAAGATTATATTCCTTTCTTTGATCATTATTTCCCACTCATTGATTATTGTATTCCTTTCTTTGGTCATTTTTGGCGGAGCCCCCTCTTCAAGGGGGCGGGGGAGCCCCCATGTTTACCCATTTGTCTGTCCGACCGACCGTCTGACTGTGATGAAGCCTGACACGTCAGCCAACGGTCTCGTAACTAACTCGCTTCCGTTGCCACCTGTCGCTCCCTCGCGATCACTCTCCACCATTTTTTAGCGCCGCAGGGGACGCTGCATGGAGCTTGTATTCCTCGCTATGGTCATTTATTCATTTCTATGATCAGTGTACAATTTTCCTTGAGCATGACATTCCTTACTTTGATTATTGTACTCCTTTCTTTGATCATTACATTCCTCGCTTTGATCATTTCATTCATTTCTATGATCATTTCATTTATATGATCATTGTACTCCTTCTTTTGACCATTACATTCCTTACCCTGGTAATTGTACTCTTTTCTTTTACCATTATTTCCCGCTCTTTGATTATTGTACTCCTTTCTTTGACCATTACATTCCTCGCTTTGATCAGTATATTCATATCTATGGTCAATGTACTCCTTCTTTTGATCATTACTTTCCTTACCCTGGTAATTGTACTTCTTTCTTTGACCATCATTTCCCTCTCTTTGATGATCGAACTCCTTTCTTTGATCATAACATTCCTCGCTTTTATTATTGTGCTCCTTCCTTTGACCATTATTTCCTGCTCTTAAATGATTGGACTCCTTTCTTTGATGATAACATTGCTCACTTTTATTATTGTACCTTCGTCCATCTGCAATATCATCAGTGTTTTTTATTTCAGATTTCTGTAGTCCAGGTTGAGTAGCTAATTGGACTACTCAACCCTGATTTCAGGATATTTGCGTAGCCATCGCATGGCGGAGCGCAAAGCGCGGAGCCTGGGGGGGTCGAGGGGCAGCGTGTCCCGATATCGGGGGGTCCTGTGGGTGTAGCATTCGACGGAATGGCGACAGAATGGCGACGCGTCATCAAAAAATGAAACACTGAATATAGTGCCCTGGCACAGAATCTTTTACCCATCTAAGACCCTATTCTAAGTCATGCCCTGCCACCGCCCTATTCCTTAGCCTGCGCATGATAGCTTTTGGGTGCCTGACTTGAAGTGTGCAGAATCTTTTACCCATCTAAGACCCTATTCTAAGTCATGCCCTGCCTCCGCCCTATTCCTTAGCCTGCGCATGATAGCTTTTGGTCGCCTGACTTGAAGTGTGCAGAATCTTTTACCCATCTAAGACCCTATTCTTAGTCATGCCCTGGCAACTGCCTATTCTTTAAACCACGCGTGATAGCTTTTGGTTGCCTGAGTTCAGGTGTGCAGAGTCCTTTACCCTTCTAAGACCCTATACTAAGTCATGCCCTGGCACCGCCCTATTCCTTAAACCACGCATAATATATTTTGGTTGCCTGACATGAAGTTTGCAGAGTCTTCCACCCATCTATGCCATTCCCTGGCACCGTCTTATTTCTTAAACAATGCATGATAGATTTTTGTTCCCTGACTTGAAGTGTGCAGAGTCTTCGACCCATTTAAGACCCTATACTAAGTCATGCCCTGGCACCGCCCTATTCCTTAGGCCACGCATTATATATTTTGGTTGCCAGACTTGAAGTGTGCAAAGTCCTCCACCCATCTATGCCATTCCCTGGCACAGCCCTATTCCTTATACCACGTATGATAGATTTGTGTTGCCTGACTTTTCACCCATATATTATGTCCTGCCCTAGCACCGCCCCATTCCTCATGCAGCGCCTGTTCTTTTCGTTGCCCAAATTAAAGCGCACACAATCGTTAACCCATCTGGAATGTCATGCTCTGACGCAGCCCAGTTCCTTAGGCCACGCCTACCTACCCACTCACTTACCCACTGACTGACCATCTCACTTACCCACCCACCCCCTCACTTACCCAAAGCCACCTGCCCACCCAATCACCTATCGACTCATCTACCCACCTACCCACTCACCTACCCACTCACCTACCCACTCACTTACCCGCCGACTTACCATCTCACTTACCCACCCACCCCTTAACTTACCCAAAGCTACCTGCCCACCCAATCACCTGCCCACCCACTCACCTACCCACTCATCTACCCACCTACCCACTCATCTACCCACTCACCTACCCACCCACTCATCTACCTACCTACCCACTCACCTACCCACCCACTCACTTCCTCACCCAACCAACCAACCTGCAGAGCCAGGCCCCCGTGTATGGCTTTCCCCCTGGTGGTGGTGCCATCCCCACGGGACAGCCCGCCTCAAAGGATGCTGCTGCTGATGCCGTCTAAACGCCGTTTGCCTTCTGGGTTGAGAAGGAGCCCCCCCCCCCCCCCCCCCCCCCCCCCCCCCCCAACCTGTTTCAGCAGCCGGTCAAAGGCTGTTTTCCTGAACAGCAGTTTGCCTTGAATGTTGGTGATCAACCTGGCTCTGGAGGTGCCCTCTCCCCCAATGGCAGCTGCTCCTCCCACTGTTGATGCCTTCTCAATTCCTTTTGCCTTATAGCGGTGATGGTGGTGATAACTGCAATGGGTTGATAAACATCCCCCGAACGTGCTTCAGCCAGTCAAAGGCAGTTTGCCTTGTTTAGGGTTTCGGTTGATGATAAACCTGGCCCTGGAGGTGCGCCTCCTTCCCCCCATGGCAGCCGCACTTAGTTCTCCTCTTGAGACCCTATTCACGCTCATCTTGCTGTTTTATGCAGTCTATCGTGCTGGCAGCTAAATTTAACGTTTTTTGGATTTGACGTTTTTTGTCGGCGGCGATACAACCTGAGCACCCGTCGAACCCGGGACTGACGATTCGGCGGAACGGTTTTGTTGGGCCTTGCGCACTGTGGGACCTGGGTTCAATCCCGCGGAACCCCATTTGGCCCCTTTGCGTCGCCCTCGAAGAAAAACGGCAAATGTTAAAAAGGTTAAATTTTGCGATCAGTGCGGTGTATGTAGGGATCGGCAATTTGATATCATGTCATCATATGATGTCGGCGGTGTGGCTAGGTAACTTCGGCCTGAGCCATCATATGATATGATATTAAATCATATGATTTTTTATGATATCATATGATATCACACTCGTCTTTGGTCGACAACATATGATTTGCCGTTCTCTAGGTATATGTCGTTTGCATTACGGGTTAAGCATCGAATTCATTTGTTACGTGGGTTTCAGCCAACTCAGAGCTGCTCACCGTCTTTCAATGTCCCCATGTGATACCCACGGAAACTGGGAGGAGTTCTGTTTTTTCTGCGCGGCTTCTAGGCAGCTCCCTGAGCCAGCGATACAAACGCAGCTTCCAGGTGCTCGAGGTCGCTTTCGATTTGACTGGATAGCTAGTGGGGGTCGTAGCCAGGCAGACAAGCTATGCCGCACAACATGCGCCGATGTTATAGATTATAACTTTCTAGTAATAACTCTAACTTTCTCATGTTCTAGACCGGGTTCTAGATTATTATTATTGTGGCGCCTTAACTGGTGTGTGCATAGCTCACATGGTGTTGATACCTGGTGTAGTACCATTTTTTTGTGCTTCTAACTATTGTATATATCTGGCAGCCACGCAGTTTCAGCGTGATAAGCTGCGTACCATTTTCTTATGAATTTCCAATAAACATTTCATCTTTGGCCATTCCTGATCATGTGTAATCTACACTACTAAAGCAGCATTGTCTGTGCGGGGGGCGGGGGGAAGGGGGGAGTCAGGGCTCACCTAGCAAACATGGTTCTGCTGACCTGGCACTCATTCTGCCCGATAGGCATGTGTTTACCCCTCCAACCGCCTCAAATAAATAACCATAACCCTCCAATTTCAAAAAGTACTTCACGTTCTTTGCGCTGCTCTCCCGAATCTGGTATCGTTTTCAACTCGTTTACATAGCTTCAGCCAGTAATTTGGCCTCTCGCCGTCTTAGGCAGTAAACAAAATCGTCGTTTTCAACTTCTCCTGGCTCTTCTGTCATCTTATCTTGCACTCTCTGGGCCAAGCCAGTACTGTGCTCAGATTTCCCCACACACTCCTGCGGCTCCCCAAAACAAATACATAAAAGTGCATACGGGCCAGGATTCGTGCAAATCATTTTGTTCTTCTTTTTATCATTTTTTGCTTACATAGCATCAGCCAGCAACTTGGTTGCTTGCCTCCAGCATTGGCTGCCGTAAGCTCGCCCAGTCAGAGCATTGTTCCTGAATTGCGAATTGTAAAAAAGAGGGTGTCGAGCATGCAGTCCAACGGCAGCAGTTGTAACAGTTGCTGGGGAATAGCTGCTGATAGACAGCAGGTGGCTGAGAGCTCATGAGCGACTGAGGTTTCGCCAAGATTGGTCTTTAACATCTGTCTGTCGCTGGTTCGAGCTTCCCAAGACTGGGCCATGCTTGAGTAGATTGGCAGATTTCGTGAAGAGCATGATGGTGGGGAGTGTGGAGCACACGATGGGAAAGCAGTCAGCGAGCCACATGCCACAGGAAAATGTAAACGCGATCAAAATAATTTTTGCTCTTCTTTCATTTTTTATTTCCCCCCCCTCTTCCTCTGAACGACAAAAGACTGTACAAAAAACTAATCATATCTATAAAAAATACTTGATCCAATCTCTTCATACATCCATGAATGGAAAGAGGATGCTTCGCTCGACCTTCAACTTCTGGATTGCTCATCTGGGCTCATCAAGTAATTCAAAAGTAGGGTTTAAATCAGAGGCAGTGGCCTATTAATCAGGGTACTTCAGGAGGACCCCCAGCTCTGCTGCCTGAGGCGCAACCAATTTTATAGTCCAGGACACAACGGACCCTTCCATCTACCGGTAGTCAACGGACCCTCCTTACGTTAGATTCCGGGACGCAACAGACCCCTCAACGTTGCGTCTGCGATGGAGGACGCAGCGTCCTGAACAACCCTGCTACCATCTCATCATTAGAAAAAGCCCGTTTCAGTGATACAATTGGTCTAGTGGTACACCAAATCGCTGAAACGAAGGGGTCGGGGGTTCGATTCCCCTTGTGGTCACCCTCAGCGTTGCTGGTCGTTGTCAACCGCGATGGTAGCTTGTCCAGTCGAGGTGGTTTACTGTTCTCTGCCCGCGTAGGTCGGGTTCCCTTAATACCCCGCCCCACCAGGCGTCATCATTGCATTACATCAGAAAAAGCAGCAGTTAGTTGAATAGCAGCAGCTATATCGCAGACCTGGGCCATTAGCCCTAGCGGCCGACTCTTATTTGTAGGAGCATTCAAGTCGGCTGTCTCAGTGAGATCAACATCTGCACTGGCGCCCTGAACAACCCTGCTATCAACTATACTAGACTATCTGACTATCAACTAGGTTGGCTGAAGAATTGTGTAGGAATTCAAATTCAGAACTGGTCTCAGCCTAAGCCAGGGTTGACCGACGGTCGCACGTCTCAGTCCAGACCTTGAAGGCTTCCTCAAAACGGAAGGTGTCTGTGCGGAACAGGCGACGCATGGTGAATGCACGCCTAGCACCGCTGAGATGGACTTCTTCCAGCCTGTTCCTGGCGCTGCTCTTCAGGGAATTCACAGCCGAGAACGCCCTCTCATCCTCAACTGAGCCACCCACCATAGTTAAAGCGATATTGACCAGCTTGATATACTTGGCTGCAGAGGGCCACACCTTCAGCACTACAAGGGCGGTACGCTGCCCATCTCCTACTTGATAGGCTTCCTGCTGGGGGTCCCTGGTGCCCTAGGGTACTGGGCTGCAGTGGGCGACACCTTCAGCACTACAAGGGCGGTACGCTGCCCATCTCCTACTTGATAGGCGTCCTGCTGGGGGGCCCTGGAGCCCTAGGGTACTGGGCTGCAGTGGGTGACACCTTCAGCACTACAAGGGCGGTACGCTGCCCATCTCCTAGTTGATAGGCTTCCTGCTGGGGGTCCCTGGAGCCCTAGGGTACTGGGCTGCAGTGGGTGACACCTTCAGCACTACAAGGGCGGTACGCTGCCCATCTTCAGAAAATGAGCCCACCCGCTCCAATGCCACTAGTTGACCTCCTAGCTGCCGAATGGCCTTTTCAGCACCTGCCACCTCAGCATCTGGATTGGGTCCCTTGGCAGCGACCCACAGGCCCCCCACGCGGACAAATGGGAGGCACAGCTCAGCAAGGACAGCTGAGTCAGCTACTGCTCTAGCCACTGCTATGTCATATGACTGTGAAGGGTTGGGGTTGGGGTTGGGGTTGAGGGTTTTTTGGGAGGGGTGGGTGGGTGGGGGCTGGTTTGTGTTGGTTAGTGTTGGTCAGGGGAGGCACAGCTCAGCAAGGACAGCTGAGTCAGCTACTGCTCTAGCCACTGCTATGTCATTTGACTGTGAAGGGTTGGGGTTGGGGTTGGGGTTGCGGTTGAGGGGTTTGTGGTAGGGTTGGGGGGGTTGTTGGAGGGTTGGGGGTGGGAGGGTGGAGGCTGGTTTGTGTTGGGTAGTGTTGGTTGGGGAGGCACAGCTCAGCAAGGACAGCTGAGTCAGCTACTGCTCTAGCCACTGCTATGTCATTTGACTGTGGAGGGTTGGGGCTGGGGTTGGGGTTGGGGTTGGGATTGGGGTTGGGGTTGGGGTTGGGGTTGAGGGGTTTGTGGTAGGGGTGGGGGGGTTGTTGGAGGGTTGGGGGTGGGAGGGTGGAGGCTGGTTTGTGTTGGGTAGTGTTGGTTGGGGAGGCACAGCTCAGCAAGGACAGCTGAGTCAGCTACTGCTCTAGCCACTGCTATGTCACATGACAGTGAAGGGTTGGGGTTATGGTTGGAGGGTTTGTGTGTGTGGGGGGGTGGGGAGTGTATTAAAGGGGTGGGGGTGGTAGGGTGGGGGCTGGTTAGTGTTGGTTTGTGTTCCTTGAGGGAGGCACAGCTCAGCAAGGACAGCTAAGTCAGCTATATCTATATCTATATCTATATCTATATCTATATCTATATCTGTATCTATATCTATTTATCTATATACATCCATGATACTGTCCTGGACAACCCTAACTATAACACAAACATATCTAGGCCTACATGGCGTAGCTCAGGGCGCTGCCCCCCCTCCTCAGCTCTGCCCCCCCAACTCCCCCCTACTTTGCTCTGCACACCACCCAGGCCCCCCTCCTCTGCTCTGACCCCCCCCCCCCCCCCCCCCCCCCCCCCCCCAACTCCCCTCTACTCTGCTCTGCACACCACCCAGGCCCCCCTCGTCAGCTCTGACCCCCCCCCCCCCCCCCCCCCCCCCCCCCCAACTCCCCTCTACTCTGCTCTGCACACTACCCAGGCCCCCTCCTCTGCTCTGCATACCACCCAGGCCTCCCTCCTCTGCTCCGACCCCCCCCCCCCCCCCCCCCCCCCCAACTCCCCTCTACTCTGCTCTGCACACTACCCAGGCCCCCCTCCTCTGCTCTGCATACCACCCAGGCCTCCCTCCTCTGCTCCGACCCCCCCCCCCCCCCCCCCCCCCCAACTCCCCTCTACTCTGCTCTGCACACTACCCAGGCCCCCTCCTCTGCTCTGCACACCACCCAGGCCCCCCTCCTCTGCTCTGCCCCCCAAACTCCCTTCTACTCTGCACCACATCCAGGTCTCCATGCCACCGCAAGGACACATATACAGACTTAAGCAGTAAAACGAGTGTGCATGAAAAAGTGAATACAAAGACCTACATGGCGTAGCTCAGGACGCTGCCCCCCCTCCTCAGCTCTGCACCACACCACATCTACATTCTTCAAACCTGCATCCAGCAGAAAAGAGTGTAAATAAATCAACACATGTTAGCAGAAATGAAACGGCGTGAGGTTGAGGCGGGCAGCCCGTTTACTTGTGTTTGGGACAACTATCAAAGAACAGAGAGTATGTAATGTGTTTTTGTGTGCCATGCGTCGCCATTCCGTTGCTTCATGGTGACGCATGGGTCCGGCTAAACTAGGCAGAAATACCTCCCCAACCCCCCCAGGCCCCGCGCTTCACGCTCTGCAGGGTTCGGGGGGCAGCACGTCACACTGGGGTCGCACTGCGTAGCTCAATTTGGGGGGCAGCACGTCACACTGGGGTCGCACTGCGTAGCTCAATTTGGGGGGCAGCACGTCACACTGGGGTCGCACTGCGTAGCTCAATTTGGGGGGCAGCACGTCACACTGGGGTCGCACTGCGTAGCTCAATTTGGGGGGCAGCACGTCACACTGGGGTTGCACTGCGTAGCTCAATTTGGGGGGCAGCACGTCACACTGGGGTCGCACTGCGTAGCTCAATTTGTGACCCGTCGTACGAAAAAAAAGAACAGAGTGTGTGTGCTTGCAGGTTTCTTTTCGCTACGCTGTCAAGCTGCGTGCGCATATGGAGTCTAATATCATAGGGCACCAGGATATAATGGAGAACAGGTCCTAGGTGTGTCGCTAGCGACGCAGAAAATTGGCGGAGATTGTTGGCTATCGGAGCGACAGGTGGCAACGTAACGCGTGCAGTGGACCGAAGCCAGGGTTTACGAGACAGATAGGGCCAGGGTTACTTGTGGTCGATCGGTCGGTGGTCGGCGGTCGGTGGTCGGTCGATCTGCCGGTCTGTCGGTCGGACAAACGGACAATGCGGCGATTTCTTTTTCTGTTGGATTTTTTTTCTATTGGATTTCTCTTTCTGTTGGATTTTCTGTTGGATATTTCTTTTTCTGTTGGATTTCTGTTGGATTATATTCTGCTGGATTTTCTGTTGGATTTTCTGTTGGATTTTCTGTTGAATTTCTTTTTCTGTTGGATGCTTTAAGTGCAGTGATTTGACCTCTTTCAAAAATAATACACAGTGACTACGGTGGTCTCTTATTCCCTATGTACTAATTCATTTCTGATTTCCTGCCTGCAGCCTGAAGTTGGATGCTGCAAGTGCTGTGATTTTTGACCACCGGAGGGATGATCGCCCTCATCGTCCTCCTCATTGTCTTCCGGCCTTTGGGTACGGACAATGCGGCGACTCCTTTTTCTGCCCCCCCCCCCCCCCCCCCGCCCCCCCCCCCCCGCACCCACCCACCCAGCCACACCCACACCCACACCCACACCACACACCGAGAAGGGGGGCGCTATGCCAAACATATAATAGGCCCCCGAGATAATGATACCATTATTATTCTTATCATCATTTATTTTCCATTATTATTCTTATCTTCATTTATTTTCCATTATTATTCTTATCATCATTTATTTTCCATTATTATTCTTATCATCATTTATTTTCCATTATTATTCTTATCATCATTTATTTTCCATTATTCTTCTTATCTTCATTTATTTTCCATTATTATTCTTATCATCATTTATTTTCCATTATTATTCTTATCATCATTTTTCTAAGCTCAAGGAGCTGCCGAGAAGCTACAGCTTGTACCTGAAAGATCGGTGGTTGGATCAAGGAGCTGCCTGGAAGCTACTGCTTGTACCTGGAAGATCGGTGGTTGGCTCAAGGAGCTGCCTAGAAGCTACAGCTTGTACCTGGAAGATCGGTGGCTGGCTCAAGGAGCTGCCTAGAAGCTACTGCTTGTACCTGAAAGATCGGTGGTTGGATCAAGGGAGCTTGCCTAGAAGCTTACCTATTGCTTGCTCAACCTCAAGATGGTGCAAAGATTGGTGGTTGGCTCAAGGAGCTGCCTAGAAGCTACAGCTTGTACCTGGAAACTCGGTGGTTGGCTCAAGGAGCTGCCTAGAAGCTACTGCTTGTACCTGAAAGATCGGTGGTTGGATCAAGGAGCTGCCTAGAAGCTACAGCTTGTACCTGAAAGATTGGTGGTTGGCTCAAGGAGCTGCCTAGAAGCTACTGCTTGTACCTGGAAGATTGGTGGTTGGCTCAAGGAGCTGCCTAGAAGCTACTGCTTGTACCTGAAAGATCGGTGGTTGGCTCAAGGAGCTGCCTAGAAGCTACTGCTTGTACCTCAAAGATTGGTGGTTGGCTCAAGGAGCTGCCTAGAAGCTACAGCTTGTACCTGGAAACTCGGTGGTTGGCTCAAGGAGCTGCCTAGAAGCTACTGCTTGTACCTCAAAGATTGGTGGTTGGCTCAAGGAGCTGCCTAGAAGCTACAGCTTGTACCTGGAAACTCGGTGGTTGGCTCAAGGAGCTGCCTAGAAGCTACTGCTTGTACCTGAAAGATCGGTGGTTGGATCAAGGAGCTGCCTAGAAGCTACAGCTTGTACCTGAAAGATTGATGGTTGGCTCAAGGAGCTGCCTAGAAGCTACTGCTTGTACCTGGAAGATTGGTGGTTGGCTCAAGGAGCTGCCTAGAAGCTACTGCTTGTACCTGAAAGATCGGTGGTTGGCTCAAGGAGCTGCCTAGAAGCTACTGCTTGTACCTCAAAGATTGGTGGTTGGCTCAAGGAGCTGCCTAGAAGCTACAGCTTGTACCTGGAAACTCGGTGGTTGGCTCAAGGAGCTGCCTAGAAGCTACTGCTTGTACCTCAAAGATTGGTGGTTGGCTCAAGGAGCTGCCTAGAAGCTACAGCTTGTACCTGGAAACTCGGTGGTTGGCTCAAGGAGCTGCCTAGAAGCTACTGCTTATGCCTGAAAGATTGGTGGTTGGCTCAAGGAGCTGCCTAGAAGCTACAGCTTGTACCTGGAAACTCGGTGGTTGGCTCAAGGAGCTGCCTAGAAGCTACTGCTTGTACCTGAAAGATCGGTGGTTGGCTGAAGGAGCTGCCTAGAAGCTACAGCTTGTACCTGAAAGATTGGTGGTTGGCTCAAGGAGCTGCCTAGAAGCTACTGCTTGTACCTGAAAATTCAAGTTTTGCAACTGATGCTCGTGTACAAGGTGCACACAGGTAATGATGATGATGATGGATAAATAACAGGAATGCTGCTGCTGCTGCTGCTGCTGATGATGATGATGATGCTAATGATGATGATGATGATGATGATGCTAATGATGCTCATGGATATAGACCAGGAATTCAAGATTCACATAGATAATGATGAACATGGATAAATAGCAGGAATGATTGTGATGATGATAATGATGATCATTGATAAATCACAGGAATGATTATGATGGTCATGGATAAATAAGAGGAATGATTATGATGATGATAATGATAATGATGATCATGGATAAATATCAGGAATGATAAATAAATAACAGGAAGAATTTGATCAACACATTAAAACCATGCATTTTCACACAAGAATGTATGTGTATGTGTGTATGTATGTGTGTATGTATGTATGTTTATGTATGTGTATGTATGTATGTATGTCTATGTATGTTACAGTGCAGGGGGAGGCCAAATAGGCAGAGGGACTTGCCTGAATATAACAGGAATGGCTAAAAATAAAAAGCATTGATGAACTGAACCCCAGACAATCGTTTTAACGACACCAGAAGCTTACCTGCCAGCTTTACTCAATATAGTCGATAGCTCCCATCCACCCACCAGAGGCTTACCTGCTAGCTCTACTGCTTTTTTCAGGAAGTCACACCGCTTTCGTAAGGAGTCCAGAAGTGTAACCTGCAAGAATTTGGTTCATGGGTTTAGGGTTTAGGTTTTATGGCTTAGGGTTTGGGGTTTAGGGTTTAGGGAATTCAGGTAATGTGCAGTGTAAGAAGGACAAGGATATTTCCGCATTTCAGGCCTTGCTGCCGCGATGACCATACCAGGCAGCCCCCCCCCCTTGCGCCCACATCAATCGCCCTAATCGGTGCCCCCTTGCCCCCACCTCAGCACTTTCCACACGCCAATGACCATGCCAGCCCCCCCCCCCCCCCCCCCCCCCCTTGTGCCCACATCCATCGCCCTAATCGGTGCCCTCTTGCCCCCACCTCAGCACCTTCCACTCACCTTCCACACAAGCCTTGCGGCAGCAATGACCATGCCAGGCAGCCCCCCCCCCCCCCCCCCCCCCTTGTGCCCACATCCATCGCCCTAATCGGTGCCCCCTTGCCCCCACCTCAGCACCTTCCACACACCTTCCACACAAGCCTTGCTGCAGTAATGACCATACCAGGCAGCCCTCCCCCCCCCTTGTGCCCACATCAATCTCCCTAATCTGCACCCCCTTGCCCCCGCCTCAGCACCTTCCACACACCTTCCACACAAGCCTCGCTGCAGTAATGACCATACCAGGCAGCCCCCCCCCTTGTGCCCATATCCATCGCCCTAATCAGTGCCCCCTTGCCCCCACCTCAGCACTTTCCACACGCCTTCCACACAAGCCTTGCTGCAGCAATGACCATGCCAGCCCCCCCCCCCCTTGTGCCCACATCCATCGCCCTAATCGGTGCCCCCTTGCCCCCACCTCAGCACCTTCCACACACCTTCCATTCAGGTCTAGTTGCAGTAATGACCATACCAGGCAGCCCTCCCCCCCCCTTGCGCCCACATCAATCTCCCTAATCTGCACCCCCTTGCCCCCACCTCAGCACCTTCCACACACCTTCCACACAAGCCATGCTGCAGTAATGACCATACCAGGTAGCCCCCCCCCTTGTGCCCATATCCATCGCCCTAATCGGTGCCCCCTTGCCCCCACCTCAGCACCTTGCACCCACCTTCCACTCAGGCCTTGCTGCAGCAATGACCATACCAGGCAGGCCCCCCCCTGTGCCGACATCAATCACTCTAAACGGCGTCACACTTTCGCTGGTGCTTCCAACTGTACTTCCAGCCGAGCCATCTGCACTGCTTGCTGAGTCAGATTCCTCCGAGGAATCAGGGCTGTACACCTCTCCAATGCCAAATTCTGCGGTGTTCCGGCTCTTCTTTGTTTGCTTCTGTGGTGTGAGGTGTGCAGTGTGGGGTATGTGTGGGGTGTGGGAGTTAGAGACTGATACTGTTTACTGATAGCGTACACTGGGGATGACTAACCCTGTCACCTCTCCAATGCCAAAGTCTGCGGTGTTCCGGCTCTTTTTTGGTTGTTTCTGTTGCAACAGGCAGAGCTGTGAGTTAGAGACTGATATAGTGAGATATCATGAGCGTATACTGGTAGGATATACTGGTAGGATATACTGGTAGGATATATTGGTAGGATATACTGGTAGGATATACTGGTAGGATATACTGGTAGGATATACTGGTAGAAGTTGCCACATCCCGTCCCCGGTGTTCCGCCTCTTCTTTGGTCGTTTCTGTTGCAGCAGGCAGAGTATTCATTAGAGACTAATACTGTATACTTTCAGCATATACTGAGAGCATGCACTGGGAATGATTAACCCTGTTATCACCAAGGTCTGCGGTGTCTTCGGCTCTTCTTTGTTTGACGTTTCTGTTAAAACATGCAGCGTTGGGAGTTAGAGACTGATATTGTATACTGATAGCATACACTGGGGATGACTAACCCTGTTGTCACCAAGGCCAAAGTCTGTTTTGTTCCAGCTCTTTTTTGTTTGCTTCTGTTGCAACATGCAGAGTTAGGATTTAGAGACTGTTTTAATGTGCATATTCTGATAGAATTGGACACATTTCCAGCGGTGTGGTGGACGTATTTATTTTGTTTTGTTGCGACAGGCAGAGTTAGGATTTAGAGGCTGATACTGTATAATGTCAGCATATACTGATAGCATACACTGGGGATGACTAACCCTATTGTCACCAAGGGCTAAGTCTGGGGTGTTGCGGCTTGTATTTGTTGGTTGTTTCTGTTCCAGCAGTGTGGTGCCCGTATTTATTTTATATGTATTTTATATATGGCCTCCCCCAAGCTAACATGAGCCAATTTGGCCCTTTTCACATACACTGGGGATGACTAACCCTGTTGTCACCAAGGGCAAAGTCTGGGGTGTTGCAGCTTGTATTTGTTGGTTGTTTCTGTTGCAGCAGGCAGAGTTGTGAGTTAGAGACTGATATTGTATACTGATAGCATACACTGGGGATGACTAACCCTATTGTCACCAAGGGCAAAGTCTGGGGTGTTGCGGCTTGTATTTGTTGGTTGTTTCTGTTGCAGCAGGTAGAGCTGTGAGTTAGAAACTGATATAGTGATGTATTCTGCGCATATACTGGGACAAGTTATCACATCCCATCATCACCAGGGACAAGGTCTGTGGTGTTGCGGCTCGTCTTTGGTTGTTTCTGTTGCAGCAGGCAGAGTTGTGAGTTAGAGACTGATAAAGTGACATATCCTGCGCATATACTGGTAGAAGTTGCCTCATCCTGTCATCACCAGGGGCAAGGTGAGTGCCATGCTGGCTTGTCTTCTTTGGTCTGGGTTGTTGCGGCTCTTCTTTGGTTGTTTCTGTTGCAGCAGGCAGAGTTGTGAGTTAGAGACTGATAAAGTGATACATCCTGCGCATATACTGGTAGAAGTTGCCTCATCCTCTCATCACCAGGGACAAGGTCTGTGGTGTTGCGGCTCTTCTTTGGTTGTTTCTGTTGCAGCAGGCAGAGTTGTGAGTTAGAGACTGATAAAGTGATATATCCTGTGCGTAAACTATTTGGTACCAAATTTGCATAGCTTTTCACAAGGAATCCGAATTTCCCATTCGCGAAGCGTGATTCCGTTCATACAGCAAGGTAACCCGGAGCCTGTCGCAACCTACCCTTTCTCATGGTAAGATTTTCAATGGCTACATTTGGCTAAGTTAGCTCCCAGCTACTAGGACTAACCCAGCTATTAGGACTATTAGTCCTACTTTTGGCCGCGGTTAGGGCTACCTGCCGCTCCCTAGTTGTTTCTGTTGCAACAGTCAGAGTTGTGTGTTAGAGTCTGATATACCATAAACTGATCCCCGATCCGGACTCGGAGTGGCTCAATGGTAGAGTATCCGACCTTGATCGAAGGAGATGCCGGGTTCGAACCCCGTCGGGAGCGTTTCGGTTCTCACGGTGGCCGTCAACCGTATGAAACGTGACTGGTTCTAGCCTCGTTGCCAACTCGAGCAAGGTGAGCTTACGAACAGGTGTCGCTAACACCACGTCCTTAGTAGGGTCAACTGTCCCCGGCAGTGTGACTTACTTGGATGTTCGAATTTTCAATTTTCAATATACCATATACTGATAGCATACACTGGGGATGACTTACCCAGTTATATCACCAAGGACAAAGTCTACGGTGTTTCAGCTCTTCTTTGTTGGTTGTTTATGTTGCAACAGTCAGAGTTGTGTGTTAGAGTCTGATATACCATAACCTGATAGCATATACTGGGGATGACTAACCCTGTCAGCTCTCCAATGCCAAAGTCTAGGGTGTTGAGACTCTTCTTTGTTTTGCTTCTGTGGAGTGAGGTGTGCAGTGTGAGGTATGTGTGGGGTGTGGGAGTAAGAAACTGATACTGTTTACTGATAGCATGCATTGGGGATGATTAACCCTGTTATCACCAAGGACAAAGTCAAAGGCAGCAGTGTTCTGGCTTCTTTTTGTTTTGCTTCTGTGGAGTGAGGTGTGCAGTGTGAGGTATGTGTGGGGTGTGGGAGTAAGAAACTGATACTGTTTACTGATAGCATGCATTGGGGATGATTAACCCTGTTATCACCAAGGGCAAAGTCAAAGGCAGCAGTGTTCTGGCTTCTTTTTGTTTTGCTTCTGTGGTGTGAGGTGTGCAGTGTGAGGTATGTGTGGGGTGTGGGAGTAAGAAACTGATACTGTTTACTGATAGCATGCATTGGGGATGATTAACCCTGTTATCACCAAGGGCAAAGTCAAAGGCAGCAGTGTTCTGGCTTCTTTTTGTTTTGCTTCTGTGGTGTGAGGTGTGCAGTGTGAGGTATGTGTGGGGTGTGGGAGTAAGAAACTGATACTGTTTACTGATAGCATGCATTGGGGATGATTAACCCTGTTATCACCAAGGGCAAAGTCAAAGGCAGCAGTGTTCTGGCTTCTTTTTGTTTTGCTTCTGTGGAGTGAGGTGTGCAGTGTGAGGTATGTGTGGGGTGTGGGAGTAAGAAACTGATACTGTTTACTGATAGCATGCATTGGGGATGATTAACCCTGTTATCACCAAGGGCAAAGTCAAAGGCAGCAGTGTTCTGGCTTCTTTTTGTTTTGCTTCTGTGGAGTGAGGTGTGCAGTGTGAGGTATGTGTGGGGTGTGGGAGTAAGAAACTGATACTGTTTACTGATAGCATGCATTGGGGATGATTAACCCTGTTATCACCAAGGGCAACGTCAAAGGCAGCAGTGTTCTGGCTTCTTTTTGTTTTGCTTCTGTGGAGTGAGGTGTGCAGTGTGAGGTATGTGTGGGGTGTGGGAGTAAGAAACTGATACTGTTTACTGATAGCATGCATTGGGGATGATTAACCCTGTTATCACCAAGGGCAAAGTCAAAGGCAGCAGTGTTCTGGCTTCTTTTTGTTTTGCTTCTGTGGTGTGAGGTGTGCAGTGTGAGGTATGTGTGGGGTGTGGGAGTAAGAAACTGATACTGTTTACTGATAGCATGCATTGGGGATGATTAACCCTGTTATCACTAAGGCCATAGTCAGCAGCATGGTGGCTCGTTTTTGTTGGTTGTTTCTGTTGCAACAGGCAGAGCTGTGAGTTAGAGACTGATATAGTGATGTATCCTGCGCGTATACTGGTAGAAGTTTTCAATCCTGGCATCACAAAGGGCAAAGTCTGCGGTGTTTCAGCTCGTCTTTGTTGGTTGTTTCTGTTGCAACAGGCACAGTTGTGAGTTAGAGACTGATATAGTGATGTATACTGCGCATATACTGGTAGATGTCGCCATATCCCGTCATCACCAGGGACAAAATCAGCGGCGAGGTGGTTTGCCTTTGATGATTGTTTCTGTAACAACATGCAGAAGTATCAGTTAGAGACAAATCCCCCCCCCCCCCCAATCCCCTCTCTCCCTCCCTCCGTTTTCCTCCCTCCCCTCCCCCCCCCTCCGTTTTTTCTCCCTCCCCTCTCCCCCCCTCCCTGTTGCTCCCTCCCCTCCCCCCCCCCCCCCCCCCCCCCCCCCTCCCTCCCTCCCCCCCCTCCCCTCCCCTCCCCCCTCCCTCTGCTCCCCCCTCCCTCCCTAATTATTATCATTATTATTATTATTATTATTATTATTATTATTATTATTATTATTATTATAGTAATAATAATTATTATTATTATAATAATGATAACAATAATAATTATTAGTAGTAGTAGTAGTAGTAGTAGTAGTAGTAGTAGTAGTAGTAGTAGTAGTAGTATGAGTATTACATTATTATTAATACTCATTTATACATTCATTCATTCATTCATTCAAGTGCTGTACCTGCTTTTTAGATGGTCCCTTCTTTGTATCCCCGCGGCTCTTGGTAGTAGCTGGCCTCAGGGTCTTGGCTACATGCAGGTCTAGGACGGGCATGAGTGCCAGGCTGTCGATGATGTGGCGTTCCCATGCTTCTGACCGATCAGTGACCGCTGCAAAGGTGACGAGAGGGAGGAAGGGAAGGTGGGAGTGGAAGAGAGTGTGCGTGGGGGGGGGAGGGGGGGGGGGGGCAGGAGAGATTTAGGATCCCAAATTTCAGCCCAACCTCCTTGGAAGAGGTAAAGATCTTCTCTCTGTGCTGTCGCCAGGTAGTCCAAGGTCAGGCTCAATGGCAGTCTGCGAGAATCAAATCCCAACATTGTACCCGGTCTCCAGTATGTACGGTAAATGCGAACGGGAGGGTTCCTTCAACCTCACGCCCCGTGGCAGGGCGTATGAATTTTTGTTTTTTGGCGGAGCCCCCTCTTCAAGGGGGCGGGAGCCCCCAGTGTTACCTGTTTGTCCGTCTGACCAAAAAACTTGAAGCCCGTCACGTCAGCCAACGGTCGCGTAACTAACTCGCTTCGGCCAGCTCCATCGTTGCCACCTTTCGTTCCGTTGCCAACACACTCCGCCAATTTTCCGCATCGCTTGCGACGCTGCATAGGACTTGTCATGAGGGGTTTGAGCGGTTTGGGGATGGGGTTGGGAAAAAGACGGTTGATGGTAGTGATGTGACCACACACCATGCATCAGCACAAACCATGCATGCATAATCAGCGCACACACTGAATGCATGCACACACACAAAGAATGCATGCCTACACACCATGCATGTGTACACACACCATACATGCATGTACACCATACATACCTACACACCATAAATACCTACACATGCATGCACACCATGCGTGCATACGCACCATACATACATTTATGGCGGTATGCATGTAAGTGTCCTACCTGTTAAGTTCATGACCTTGTTTGTTTCCAGCAAGAAGTCCAAGTACACTTCTAGCTGCTGGATCTTATCACTTGACAGCTCATCAATGGGGGCAGGGGCCACGGGGGGTGCTGTACCGCCTGTGCTGCTGGAGCTGACCTCAGCATGGCACCTGGCCGGCACCTTCCATCCGGCTTGGACGTGGACCCCATCGAGTGTCCCGAATTTCCGAGGCTGCGCTGCATGCGGGATCAAGCTACTCAGAAGCTTGCTAGTGGGAAAGGTAGCGATACTCCTGGAGCAGGAAGACCGAAGATGAGCTGCGGCAGATAACATTCCAAGACTGGTACGTTGCTAGAGGCGCGAAGCCCCGTCTCCTAACGTCTAGTTTGCGTGTTCTCCCACCGCAGGGGTCCGATAGGCCTTTCCAAGGTGGTTCGGGCAGGTGGGCGTCGGAGGCAGGCGGAAATGGTCAGAATTTAGCAGAATTGGGCGGAATTGAGCGGGGCGGGGACAATTGGTAGCCAAGGGTGGGGGGTGGCGGAAGGAAACCCCTCGTGGGCGTGTTTTGAGGATAGAGCGTGCCTTAGGTTTGAATTATCTAGGCGATGGAGCAGTAGCACGGTAGTCGGCTGTCAGACTGAGAGTATCGAGCGCTGCGAGGGGTTGCGAGTGTTAATGTGCGGGGTGCTGATGGGGATAGGACCAGAGCGGGCGGCGAAAAGAGTGGGCAGTGTGACTTGCGGGGGTCACGGGGAGCCACGCCACCTGCTGGTGCCAAATTTTGCCTGAAATTCCGACAATCCCGACCAGTCTGGGATACTTGTGTGAACTTTGCAATAAAAAGGTCAGGTACGACCGTACGAGTGAAGTACGACCAATGTCTGTCAATTCCAATCCAACAGCTGAAATACCATAAAACTGCCCTACCTCGCTGAATCCTCTGGGTCTGTACAACAGCTCCACCTTCTGGGTTTAAATTCCTTTAAAACAAATTATATTTACCGGTGCCATCAGTGCCATCAGTGCCAAATTTAGCCGCTACCGCACATATATAATGTTTGTGATTAAGGGCCTGGATATTCGGTAAGAATACCTAGGCATCCATTTTAAACGTCTCAACCAGGTTTTTTCTAAGTGTTCAGTTTTACGACTCAAACGCAGATTTTGGATAATCCATTACGTCGTCAAAGTGAATTTGGGTTCGTGAGTAGTTGAAGTCCAAGGCATTGATACGTTACAAGGAAGAGCTGATAGCTAAGCAGTATCTCATTAGCCGATGGTAGGCCAGGGCAGCTTATAGCGCAGGGCTTACCAGATGTCGCCATAGCTGGCACTGGCTTAGGACCCGGCAGGTAGTTACCCTGCCGGTCACGTGGCTTCATGCAACACGCTATACTACGGCTACATGCCGTAGCATAACAGCAAAGGCTTATGGCCCATGAAACGAAGATTTGTTTCATTAAAGGTTTATTTTTATAACAGCCACGTCTCACAACGTAGATTTCTAAGTACCCTTGAACAAGCCCGATTTCAAGTCTCGAGTCTCTCTTCCAGGCTGAAAATCACGGCACCTGTACACCGGGTGGGCGCAGAAAATGCTGCTACCAGCGCTTTCTATAGCTTGGCGTAGGGGCTAGTAGCAAAGAGCTCTGTTTCAAATACGTAGGGAATGGCAAATCAAATGATGTTGACCAAATACGAGTATGATAATATGTCATATGATATCATGCCAAAATCATGTTATTTAATATCATATGATATGATGCCCCAGGCCAAAGTTACCCAGTCAGGCCGCCGGCATCATATGATATCATATGATGACATGATATCACATTATATCATATTGCCGATCCCTACAAGTACGGCTCCAGGTTGGGCTACTAACCTCTTTCAGGTACAAAAACACGCCCCCCATACACCGAACCAGGTCACCCATACACAGAACCACTCCACCCATACACCAAATAACGCCCCAGGTTCAAAATCACGCCACCCATACACAAAACCAAGTCCCCCATACACGGAATGACGTCACCCATACACCGAACCACGTCACCCATACACCAGGTGGGCGCAGAAAAACGCTGCTACCAGTGCTTCCTTCAGTTTGGCGGTAGGGGCTAGCAGCAAATATCTGTGTTTACAATTACGGCACCAGGTAGGGCCACCAATCTCTTTCAGGTTCAAAAACACGTGAACCATACACCGGGTGGACGCAGTAAATCGCTGCTACCAGTGCTACGTTCAGCTTGGCGCAGGGGCCAGCAGCAAAGGGCTCTGTTTACTAATACAGCACCAGATAGAGCCAGGAACATCTTTCAGGTTTGACATCACGTTACCCATAAACCAAACCACGTCACCCATACACCAAATCACGTCACCCAAACACAGAATTACGTCACCCATACACAGAATCACGTCACCCATACGGGTGTACTCAGAAAATGGCTGCTACCAGCGCTAGCTACAGCTTCTGGAGGTTGGCCCTATTGCAAGCTAATGGGCTGTCCCCCTCAACCTCACGCCTCATAATAAGGCTAACTATTTACTTATTACCTACAGCTTGGCATAGGGGCTTTATTATCATGGCGGCACGCACTCAGGGCTCCCGTCGGTAAACCGATTGTTTGGGGTTTCAGTTCACCAATGATTTTATTTTTAGCCTTTCTCATCACGGTTGGACAAGTCCCTTAAGCGATTTGGCCTACCCCTGGACTTTAACATACATACTACAGCTTGGCGTAGGGGCTGGCAGCAAAGAGCTCTCCTCGCTTGTCCTCCTCTGGATCATCCCACACCTCGGCCATGGTGCGGTATGGGCCTGCACACGTTGATCATAGTTGTGTATGGCTGGGTTGGATTGGTGGGTGGGTGGGGGGAGGTGGTGGTGGTGGGTGTACTGGACTTGGTCAACCTTGGAATTAGGGCTAAAAAAGAAAAGGAACTAATGAACTGAACCCCAAACAATCTTTTGACGGGTCGCATATTTGTGGTCAATCCTTCTCCTCATCATTACCACCATCATCATCATCATACTCACATGATCATCCTCAATCCTTCTCCTCATCATTACCATCATCATCATCATTACCACTATCATCATCACCATCATCATCATACTCACATGATCATCCTCAATCCTTCTCCTCATCATTACCACCATCATCATCATTCTCTCATGATCATCATTACCACCATCACCATCATCATCATCATACTCTCATGATCATCATTACCACCACCATCATCACCATCATATGATCATACTCATCATCACCATCATCATCATACTCTCATGATCATCATTACCACCATCATCATCATCATCACCATCATCATCATACTCTCATGATCATCATTACCACCATCATCATCACTATCATATGATCATACTCATCATCACCATCATTATCATACTCTCATGATCATCATTACCACCATCATCATCACCATCATCACCATCATCATCATACTCTCATGATCATCATTACCACCATCATCATCATCATCATCACCATCATCATCATACTCTCACGATCATCATTACCACCATCATCATCACCATCATCACCATCATCATCATTGTCCTCCTCCTCATCACCACCACCATCACCATCATCATAACCACCACCATCATCATTATCCTTCTCCTCATCATATGATCATCATCATCCCCGTCATCATCATCATACTCATCATTGTCCTCCTCCTCATCACCACCACCATCACCATCATCATAACCACCACCATCATCATTATCCTTCTCCTCCTCCTCAACATCAATGATTCTGATTGGATTGTGTAGTGTGGGTATATGGTTTGAGGATTATTTTGGCGGAGCCCCACCCTTCTGGGAAGCGGAAGCCCTTCGAGCCACCCCGTTCCCCGTTTTTTGTGTTGTCTGTCGTGCTACCGGTCGTGTTGTTGGCACGTAACCCTGGCCCTTACTGGCCCTGTCCTAAACCCTGGCTTTGTTCCGCTGCACTTGATTCCTGCACACTACCTGTCGCCTGTCGCTCCGATAGCCAAAATTCTCCGCCAATATTCCGCATCGCTTGCAACGCCCCGAGGACTTGTTCACAAGATGTAGTACAGCTAACCAACCTACTATACATAACCAACCTAGTACAGCTAACCAACCTAGTACAGCTAACCAACATTTAACCAACCTGCTGGGTTGAGCCAGAAGGAGGCGACCACACCATCATACAGTTAACCAACATTTAACCAACCTACTGAGTGCGGCTACATACCAACCTACTGAACATTCCCTACCCAGTACAGCTAACCAATGAAGTCCAAATAACCGACCTGCTGGGTTGAGCCAGAAAGATGTCCACCATATAGCTACCCTAATGAATACTGTTAACCAACCTACTAAACAGACCCTACCAGTACAGCAAACCAATGAAGTAAAAATAACCGACCTGCTGGGTTGAGACAGAAAGATGTCCACCATATAGCTACCCTAATGAATACTGTTAACCAACCTACTACTCACAACCAAGCCAGTACAGCCAAGCAAGCAAGCAAGCAGGCAAGCAAGTAAGCTCGCAAGCAAGCAAGCAAGCAACCAAACACAACCAAGCCAGTGCAGCCAAGCAAGCAAGCAACCAAACTCAACCAAGCCAGTGCAATCAACCAACAAAGTACAGCTAACCAACCTACTACACAGAGCCTACCAAGTACAGCTAACCAACCTACTACACAGAGCCTACCAAGTACAGCTAACCAACCTACTACACAGAGCCTACCAAGTACAGCTAACCAACCTACTACACAGAGCCTACCAAGTACAGCTAACCAACCTACTACACAGAGCCTACCAAGTACAGCTAACTAACAAAGTATAGTTAATTGAAATTGAAATTGGAACATCCGTGTATGCAGTCACTCACAGGACGTGAAATTAAGGACACCACCACCGCGTAAGCCGGAGCTAGCAGTAGCAACCGAAAGTATAGTTAACCTATCTGCTAGGCTAAGCCAGAAAGATCTTTCCCAGACAGATTCCCTAATTCATACAGCTAACCAACCTACCACACATAAGCAACCTAGTGCATCTAACCAACTAAGTACATTTAACCGACCAGCTGGGTGAAGCCAGAAAGATGTCCACCATATAGCTACCATAATGTACACTTTTAACCAACTACACATAACTAACCTATTACATATAACCAACTAAGTAAATTTAACAGACCTGCTGGGTGAAGCCAATATGTCCACCCTACTAAGTAGAGCCACCCAACCTACCACATATAACCAACCTAGTACATCTAACCAACATTTAACCAACCTGCTGGGTGAAGCCAGAAATATGTCCACCCTACTAAGTAGAGACACCCAACCTACCACATATAACCAACCTAGTACATCTAACCAACATTTAACCAACCTGCTGGGTGAAGCCAGAAATATGTCCACCCTACTAAGTAGAGCCACCCAACCTACCACATATAACCAACCTAGTACATCTAACCAACATTTAACCAACCTGCTGGGTGAAGCCAGAAATATGTCCACCCTACTAAGTAGAGACACCCAACCTACCACATATAACCAACCTAGTACATCTAGCCAACATTTAACCAACCTGCTGGGTGAAGCCAGAAATATGTCCACCCTACTAAGTAGAGACACCCAACCTACCACATATAACCAACCTAGTACATCTAACCAACATTTAACCAACCCGCTGGGTGAAGCCAGAAGGATGCGACCACACCACCATACAGCCACCCTAATAAGTGGATAGAACTAACCTACTACTCATAACCGACCTAGTACATATAACCAACATTTAACCAACCTGCTGGGTTGAGTCAGACGGATGTGACCACACCACCATGAAGCTACCCTAATTTATACATCTAACAAACCTACTACACAGAACTTACCTGGTACATCTAACCAACGAAGTACATTTAACCGACTTGCTGGGTAAAGCCAGACAGATTTGTCCGATACGGCTACCCTTACGTATACAGCTAACCAACCTACTGCGCATAACCAACCTATTACAGCTAACCAACAAAGTACATTTAACCAACCTGCTGGGTAAAGCCAGAAGGACCCATCTTCCATGCAGCTACCCTAATTTATACTGCTAACCAACCTACTAAACATAACCAACCTATTACATCTAACCAACTAAGTACATTTTACCGACATGCTGGGTTAAGGCAGAAGGATCCATCCACCATGCAGCTACCCTAATTTATACTGCCAACCAAGCTACTACACAGAACCTACCCAGTACATTTAACCAACAAAGAACATTTTACCGACATGCTGGGTAAAGGCAGAAAAATCTGTCCAATGCAGCTACCATAATGTATACTGCTAACTAACCTAATAAACAGATCCTACCCAGTACATCTAACCAACTAAGTACATTTAGCCAACGTGTTGGGTTGAGCCAGAAAGCTCGGTCCACCATGAAGCTACCCTACTTTAGATTGCTAACCAACCTACCTAACTACTTTAGATTGCTAACCAACCTACCAAACTACTTTAGATTGCTAACCAACCTACCAAACTACTTTAGATGGCTAACCAACCTACCTAACTACTTTAGATTGCTAACCAACCTACCAAACTACTTTAGATTGCTAACCAACCTACCTAACTACTTTAGATTGCTAACCAACCTACCTAACTACTTTAGATTGCTAACCAACCTACCTAACTACTTTAGATTGCTAACCAACCTACCAAACTACTTTAGATTGCTAACCAACCTACCTAACTACTTTAGATTGCTAACCAACCTACCAAACTCAACTACGCCAGTACAGCCAAACAACCAAACAAACACAACCAAGCCAGTACAGTCAACCAACCAACCAAACAAACACAACCAAGCCAGCACATCCAACCAACAAAGTTAAGCTAACTAACCTACTACACATAACCAACCTAGTACAGCTAACCAACAAAGTACATTTAACCAACCTGCTGGGTTGACCCAGAAGGATACACCACCATACAGCCACCCTACTCAGACCAGCTACGTTCCAACCAAACACAACCAAGCCAGTGCAGCCAACCAACAAATTACAGCTACATACCAACGTACAACACATGGCCGACCTAGTACACTTCACCAACAAAGTACACTTAACCAACCTGCTGGGTTGACCCAGAAAGATCCACCACCATACAGCCACCCTACACAGTACAGCTACGTACCAACCAAACACAACCAAGCCAGTGCAGCCAACCAACAAATTACAGCTACATACCAACGTACAACACATAACCAACCTAGTACAGCTAACCAACAAAGTACACTTAACCAACCTGCTGGGTTGACCCAGAAAGATCCACCACCATACAGCCACCCTACACAGTACAGCTACGTTCCAACCAAACACAACCAAGCCAGTGCAGCCAACCAACAGATTACAGCTACGTACCTACCTTCTGCACATGGCCAACCTAGTACACTTCACCAACAGAGTACATTTTACCAACCTGCTGGGTTGACCCAGAAGGATCCGTCCACCATACGAAGCTGCAGAGCATCAACAAGTGCTTTGTTTTAGTGTTTTTTTAGTGTTGGTGTTAGTGTTTTTTGTGCCTTTTCAGTGTTAGTGTTGTTGGTGTTGTTTTAAGTGTAGTATTAGTGTTTGTTTTAGTGTGCGTCTTCATCCTGTTTTTTCGATTTGATTTGATTTTTGTGGGGGGTTCAGTGCCTTTTCAGTGCCTATATTTTTTAGCCCCTCCTTCTATTTCCAATTCCAAGGTTGAGCAAGTTCCTTTAGCCTCGTGCTTTGTTTTAGTGTTTTTCCATCCTGATTTTTGGATTTGTTTCTATTTTTGTGGGGGTTTAGTGCTTTTTCAGTGCCTTTCCTTTTTTAGCCCCTCAGTCCATTTCCAATTCCAAGGTTAGGAAATAAATTTTACCCTATTTGGCCACCACTTGGACTGCAACAAACAAATACATACGTCCACCATACGAAGATGCAGCAACAACAAGAGGGGCTGGATGTATGTGTAACACCGTGTGTGTGTGTGTGTGTACATGCGTGTGTGCGTGTGTGTGTGTGTGTGTGTGCATGCGTGTGTGTGTGTGTGTGTGTGCATGCGTGTGTGTGTGTGTGTATGTGTGTGTGCATGCGTGCAAGTGTGTGTGTGTGTGCATGTGTGTGTGTGTGTGTGTGCATGTGTGTGTGTGTGTGTGTGTGTGCATGCGTGTGTACGTGCGTGCGTGCTTGTGTGTGTGGTATCAACAAGAGGGGCTCGGCATAAGCAATACTTTGCATGATGGAAATATTTTGTAACATGTATTAAAACGTGCGCCGAGAATCGCAATATGAAATTATCACTGTAGCACAAAATGAAACACATAAATTGAAGACAAAAATGATGACTGTAGCACAATCTTATATCTCATACATATAAACAAATGATGACTGTAGCACAATCTTATACATACATATAAACAAATGATGACTGTAGCACAATCTTATATGTCATACAGGGTCATGGAGGTTTAAGTACCCAAGCGACACCAAAGCAGTCAGAGACATCCCTGATGAGAGAAGGGTTGGCTTTAAACGCCTCCGATACCAGCCAACAGCAATGATGAGAATGGCTGGATTCCCTTTACATCTGCCTTATATAAGCAGGATCAGATTCGTTCTATAGCACAGTTTAGAATGGGTTCCCATTGGCTGAACACAGAAAGAATGAGGGTGGTGGATAGGGCACACATCCCTCGTTCAATGAGACACTGTCAAATGTGTGGGTTCCAAAAACCTGAGGATGAAATGCATATGTTTGAGTGCCCTTTTTATAATGATATTCGCCTTCGCTACCAGAAGCTGTTTACAGATATTTATAGGCATGTCCATGAGGATACCGACTTAACCGTATGGAATGTGGAATTCTGCGATTCCACATTCAGAACCTTTACGAATGGAAATGGGACTAAGAATTTTTGGAGCAACCTAGCCGACTATCTTTCTACTTGTAGAAGAGCAAGACAGGAAGCCCTGGACTGCTTAGTGGCACCGTAATTTATTATCCCTTTTTTTTCTTCTTGTGACTTCTCATTTGTTAGCTTCTTACTTCCGCCACTGTAAGTGGTTGAGATCTGGGTCCTGCTCTAGGGGGTTTAATACCTACGCCACCAAAACGGTGGTTGGGAGTTTGGTTTGTCTGTCCTCGACACACCCCTGATGTAATGGTTTTTTTTGCTTTGTGGGTGCTTTTTCTTTTTGTTTAAAGCACAGAGTCTCATACACCCTCGCGGTGTCAAGTAGACTTTAACATGTCATGTAATGCAATGTAATGTAATATGATGATATCAACTGTTTATATCTACGACTTCATACAATTACTGCATTCAAATAATCCTTCTCGCCTTAAAAATTCAATTAATCCTCTTCGATATCTCAACATGTGGTGGCTTTAATAAAAAAGTTAAGTGGGTGGGAAGCTGCGGCATGAGCAAGAGGGGCTGGACGTATGTGTAACACTGTGTGTGTATGCATGCGTGTGTACGTTCGTGCTTGTGTGTGCGGTATCAACGGGAGGGGCTGTGTGTATATGTAAAACTGTGTGTGTGTGTGTGCGCATGCGTGTGTACGTGCGTGCTTGTGTGTGCGGCATCAAGAAGAGGGGCTGTGTGTATGTGTAATACTGTGTGTGTGTGTGTGTGTGCGCGCATGTGTGTGTACGTGCGTGCTTGTGTGTGCAGCATCAACAAGAGGGGCGGCTGTATGTTGCTTTTTTGCATTTTTTTACCTAACCTGACCTACATAAAATTGACAACAACTGTGTAAAGACTATTTTAATAAAATAACTGATTTTAAATACAACTGAATGGTTGAATTTAAACAAGTGATTTTAATACATTTAATTGCAAAACTGAATTGTAATTACAACAATGTGCAAGGAGGGTAACACACCTGTACTGCAATGCCACATCTACTGGGGTGAATAATAGTTTAATTTATAAACTTAATTTTAATACAACGCTTTTAAATACAATGCTTTTAAATATAAATAATTTAAATACAACTGATTAGAACAATTAAAATTAATCACCACAATGTGCAAGAAGAGTTACACACCTGTAATGCAATGCCAAATCTCTTAGGGCGAATAATGGTTTGATTTACAAAATCAACTTAAATACAATGCATTCAAATACAATGTATTTAAATACAAAATACAAATACAATCACAACTGACAAGAAAACCTAAAATTAATGGCAACAATGTGCAAGGAGGGTTACACACCTGTACTTCAATGCCAGACAAGACAGCCATGTCCTCTGCATCCAGGCTCCAGTCGAAAACCTGTGTATCGGCAAGGTTGCGGCTGGTATTTTGACTGGCTTAACTGATTTAAACTGAGTTTAATTGATTTGAACTGACTGCCATGTCCTCTGCGTCGAGGCTCCAGTTGAAAACCTGTGTATCAGCAAGGTTGCGGCTGGTGTTTAAACTGGTTTAACTGAGTTTAACTGATTTGAACTGACAGCCATATCCTCTCCATCCAGGCTCCAGTCGAAATCCTGTGTAGAACCAAGGTTACGGCTGGAAATTTAACGGAGTTATTAAATTAAATTCCATTTCATTGCATTCCATTCTGTTACGTTACCATTGACTCTGCATCCAGGCTCCAGTCCAAAACCTGTGTATCAGCAACGTTGACGTCGCAGATAAATTTAATTACAAAAATCGCAAGGAGGGCAACACACCTGCAATTCAATGCCACATCTCCTGGGGTGACAAATAGTTGAATTCAAACAATTGATTATAATACATTTGCAGCCAGACAAGACAGCCATGTCCTCTGCATCCAGACTCCAGTCAAAAACCTGTGTATCGGCAAGGTTGCGGCTGGTGTTTTAACTGGTTTAACTGAGTTTAACTGATTTTAACTGACAGCCATATCCTGTGCATCCAGACTGCAGTCGAAAACCTGGGTATCAGCAAGTTTGCTGCTGGTGATTTAACTGACTCATTACATCACATTGCATTACGTTGTCATCGACAGGCCATTGTTGACCCCAGACAAGCACACTCCACACCAGCAGGGAGGGGTCTTCCAAGTAATCCTCAAATTAAGATAGGCAATATTGAAACAAGCAAGCATGATTGTCAACACTTATTCCTTTTATCCATGTATATAACCATGAAAATGTTCACAAACCTGTGCCTCACCAAGTTGCGACTGGTGTTTTAACCGAGATATTACATTACATTACGTTACGTTGACACTGACAGGCCATTGTTGAGCCAAGACAAGCACACTCCACAACATTCAGGAGGGGACTTCGAACTAATCCAACTAATCCTCAAATTAAGATAGGCAATATTGCAGTAAGCTAGCATGATTGTCAACACCAATTCCAATTTTCCATCTATTGATATATATAACCACAAAAATGTTCCATCAAGATTGAATTCAAATCTTGATGGAATGTTATATATTCAATTCAATTCATTCAATAACAAACAAAACCTGTGCCTCACCAAGGTTGTGGATTCTATTTTCAAAAATTCATAAACGAGTATCTAAATCTACGAAAGCTGGTGCTTTACGGAGAATTGGTATCAAGTCAGTAGAATCTACATGATCACAAAACCTGTGCCTCTCCAAGGTTGTGGATTCCATTTTCAAAAAATGATGAACGAGTATCTTAATCTACGGAAGCTGGTGCTTTACGGAGAATTGGTATCAAGTCAGTAGAATCTACATGATCACAAAACCTGTGCCTCACCAAGGTTGCGGCTAGAGATTTTACTCAGTCATCGTGTAATCCTTATTTGCATCTACTTTTGTATATATGTATACATACAAACAAATTTAATTATTCACCTATGAATTCATCATCAGTTAACCATTTAATTAATCATTTATGAAGTCTAAATATGTTCTGCCTTTTTACCAGGCTTAACCTGGGCTAAATTACGAATAACTGTGCCTCGCCTCGAGTCGGACACAGGGCCGCGCCACATGCGCACGACTTTCTGAAGTGCAGCCTGCTCTTTTTTAGGAGTGGCAACGCCATTCAAACTGAATCCTTGGTGTTGCTGGTTTGTGTCGAAAGGCTCACCTCCTGGGATGAGCTACCTTTCACAAGAAAAAGCAAAACAATAAGTCCTGTGCAGCGTCGCTGGAAAATTGGCGGAGTGTGTTGGCAACTGAACGAAAGGTGGCAACAGAAATGGAGCTGACTGTAGCCACTTGGTTATGAGACAGCTGGCAGACGTGTCAGGGTTCAATGTTTTGGTCGGTCGGTCGGTCGGTCGCACAAACAGACAACGGGGTAACCCTGGGGGCTCCCTCCCCCCAGAAGGGGGGGCTCTTCCAAAAAGTGCCACATGGAAACAGGGCGGCAGAGTAAGCTTTTATTTCTGACCTGAAGATTGGACTTGATGCGACCAGGGTTGACAGACTTGGGCAGTACACTGGTTCCACGTTGTACCGCCCAGCGGATAAGCACCTGGAAAGGGAGACAGCAAAAAAGCGGTATTAAATAGGATTTTTAAACAAAAGCAAACATGAATTGTAACTGAATGCCAACAACATGTCTACACAAAAGGAACAGTAGGCAGTACGCTGGTTTAACGTTGTACTGCCCAGCGGATGAGCACCTGGAAGTTGAGACAGCAAAAATAAGTTTAAACAACTGCCAATGCCAACTGTCAATGCTTTCTTTTAGCCCTTCTTGTCTCAGTTGGGCAAGTTCCTTTAGCCTTATGTGGCCTACCCCTGGCTGTAACATACATACTTTTAAACAACTGTTTACATGAATTTTAAACCGCTTCCAACAGGATAATTAAACAAAAGCAAACAAGAATTTGAAACTAAAACCAACAAGATTTGTACACATAATGAAACACCACTTTTAAAAGCAAACAAGAATTTGAAACTAAAACCAACAGTACTTCTCCGCATAATGAAACACCACATTTAAAAGGATTCCATCAAGATTTGTATACAAAAGGAAACACCACTTTTAAACGTACGCCAACAATATGTGTACTAAATAGGAAACACCACTTTTAAACGGATGCCAACAATATCTGTACTAAATAGGAAACACCACTTTTAAATGGATGCCAAAAAAATATGGACACAAAGCAAACATGAATTTGAAACAAATGACAACAGTATTTGTACACAATAGGAAACACCACTTTTAAACGGATGCCAACAGCATTTGTACACAAAAGGAAACACGAGTTTTAAACGGATCCTAACAGTATTTGTACACAGAAGGAAACACCAGTTTTAAATGGATCCCAACAGTATTTGTACACAAAAGGAAACACCAGTTTTTAACGGATACCAACAAGATTTGCATACAAAACAAACAAGAGTTTTAGCACACTGATTCGTTGTCGCAGCGGACGAGCACCTGGGAAGGGAGATAGCATTAAGACGTTCAAAAACATGTCAACATGAATTTGAAACAACTATCAACACAATTTTTAAACGAAAGGAAATATAGTTAAAAAAAAATGCCAACAATTTTTGTATACAAAAGAAAATTCGAGTTTCAGTATACATGTATAATATAAAAATATATACAAACGAGTTTCAGTATGTATGTATAATATAAAAATGTATACAAATGAGTTTCAGTATATATTCAATGCCAACACAATTTGTACACAAAAGGAAATACGAGTTTCAGTCTACATGTATAA
Source organism: Chlamydomonas sp. ICE-L (assembly GCA_013435795.1). Taxonomy (NCBI): domain Eukaryota; kingdom Viridiplantae; phylum Chlorophyta; class Chlorophyceae; order Chlamydomonadales; family Chlamydomonadaceae; genus Chlamydomonas; species Chlamydomonas sp. ICE-L. The sequence continues at coordinate 4,762,994 of JACBWV010000506.1, forward strand.
TATTTCAGTATAAATGTATAAAATACATAAATATAAAAACGAGTTTCAGTATATGTAATGCCAAAACAATACGATTTGTAATACAAAAATATGTACACAAAAGGAAATACAAGTTTCAGTGCACTGATTTGGTGTTGCATCGCCCAGAGGACGAGCACCTGGAAAGGGAGACAGCATGAAGACGTTTAAAACAATGCCAACATGAATTTGAAACAACCTCCAACATATTGTTAACAAAAAGGAAACATGATTTAAAAACGAAAACAAACATTAAATTAAAAATAATGGCAACAAGATTTGTACATGAAACAACCACGAGTTTCAGTACACTGATTTGGTGTTGCATCGCTGAACGGATGAGCACCTGGAAAGGTAGATAGCATTAAGACGTTCAAACAAGTTCTATGCAGTGTCGCAAGCGACGCTACAAATTGGCGGAGATTGTTCACAACAGAACGAAAGGTGGCAACGGAAGCGAGTCAGTTACGAGTCCGTTGGCTGACGTGTCAGGCTTCGTCTCGGTCAGACAGTCACACACACAGACAACGGGGTAACCCAGGGGGATCCCGCCCCCATGAAGAGGGGGCTCCGCCAAAAAATTCCAACATGAATTTGAAACAACGTCCAACATAATGTTTAAACGAATGGAAACATAATTTGTAAACAAAAGCAAACAAGAAACAAATGCAAACAAGAAATAAAAAAATAAAAAAAAAGCAAACAAGAAAAAAAAATGCAAACAAGAAAAAAAAAATGCAAACAAGAAATAAAAAAGAATGCCAACAAGATTCCTACACAAAAGTAAATACGAGTCTTAGTAAACTGCTTCCATGTTGCATCGCCCAGCGGATCAGGACCTGGATTCCTACACAAAAGTAAATACGAGTCTTAGTAAACTGCTTCCATGTTGCATCGCCCAGCGGATCAGGACCTGGATTCCTACACAAAAGTAAATACGAGTCTTAGTAAACTGCTTCCATGTTGCATCGCCCAGCGGATCAGGACCAAGATTCCTACACAAAAGTAAATACGAGTCTTAGTAAACTGCTTCCATGTTGCATCGCCCAGCGGATCAGGACCTGGATAGACAGACAGCATGAAGACGTTAAAAACGATGTCAACATGAATTTGAAACAACTCCCTACATATTTTGTAAACAAAAGGATACATAAATGTTGAAGAAAAGCAAACACGAGTTTTAAAAGAATGCCAATACGATTTGCATACAAAACGACATATGAGTCTTAGTAAAGTGATTCCATGTTGCATCGCCCAGCGGATCAGGATCTGGACAGATATACAACATGAAGATGATTACAAAACTTCCAACATGAGTTTTTAACAAAATAAAGTATTTTGATTAACAATTGCCAACCAAATGTAGTACCCTGTTGCCAACATGAGTTAAATAAAACTATTGAACAGGTTTGAAATGATTAAAAAAATGCCAACAATCGTTTTTTATACAACAGCAAGCACTCTTAACACTTCGTGAACAACATACTTCACACTGCTGTTCAAAACATACTTTAACACTGAATTTAAACATAAACTTCACACTTCATTAAACACATACGTGAACATTAATTTTAAACATATACTTCCACTTCATTAAACGTCTTAAAACACTTATGCAAACACTTAAATATGTGGTTGATAGACATATGAGGGTCAGTGGGTAACATCCTCGGGATAGCTACTGCGCCCTCCAAGCGGCAGGGTTTGAATAAATGCATATGCCAACAAACAGGCTACCTCCAGTCTTCTTAAAAAGCCGATACATTGAAATTGAAATTGTTACATCCGTGTATACCGTTACTCACAGGACGTGAAGTTAAGGACACCATAGCATAAGCCGGAGCTAGCTGTAGTCATCGTAGGGCAACTTCAGTAAAAAGAATCACCACCGATGCCTGACCGCAGGCACCGTGGCCACATCAGTCCGGTGCAGAAAGCCGATACTACATATAAATATAGCTGCATATGCCAATAAACACTCATACTTTTTTTAAAACACATACTAATACAAATCAGTGTTAAATATACGATGGCAGATGATTGCATTAGTAGAATTACTTGACGCCATTTGAGAACTGCTGCTTGCGCTGGGTGACACGGGGCACCCATGGTTAGTGGGTTAGTATCCTCAGGATAGCTCCAGGCCAGGTGAATGTAGTAGATCACGTCTTTTACAGCCATAATTGTTTTCTACATGCAGCCATGGCAAGTTATAGTTAACTCACCCGTCCCGAGTCACGTTGTGCTTCTTCAGCAATCTTGGTTACAATAGGCAGCTTCACCAAGGAAGGGCTGTACCTTGCATTTAAACAATAGAGGAGCGAGTTTAAAACAAGTGTAAACAATTGTTTTAAAGCCGGAGCTTAAACCAGAGTTGATGCAGAGTTTAAAAGCTAAGTTAAACCGGAATTTCAAACCGGGATTTCAAACCGGAGTTTAAACCAGAGGTTTGAATGCTGAGTTTAAAGCAAAGTTAAAACCGGAATTTCAAACCGGATTTCAAACCGGAGCTTAAAACCAGAGTTGATGCAGAGTTTAAAAGCTGAGTTTGAACCGGGATTTAAAACCAGAGCTTAAAACTGGAGATTAACTTGATTTGATGCTGAGTTAAAAACCCGAGCTCAACGGAATTTCAGACCCGCAATTAAAAACCAGAGCTTAACCAGATTTAAAGCCGAGTTGGAAACCAGACTATCTGGCTGGCCCCTGGACTGTAACATACATCAACACACGACAGAATACAGTACTATAAGCATTCAAGCATGGCTTCCTTGCATGATACCCAATAATCACACCGCCAGGAGATCTACAGGGTATGTACAATGAGAGACAAGTCGATTCAAGTTATCTCGACCCAAGTTAATTCAACCCAAGTTAAGTCAACCCAACTTAACTGGACCCAAATTAAGACAACCCAACTTAACTGAACCCACCTTCAGCCAAGACAACTTACCTGAACCCAACTTAAGTGAACCTACTTAACTGAACCCACCTTCAGCCAAGACAACTTAACTGGACCCAACTTAAGTCAACCTACTTAACTGAACCCACCTTCAGCCAAGACAACTTAACTGGACCCAACTTAAGTCAACCTACTTAACTGAACCCACCTTCAGCCAAGACAACTTAACTGGACCCAACTTAAGTCAACCTACTTAACTGAACCCACCTTCAGTCAAGGCAACTTAACTGGACCCAACTTAAGTCAACCTACTTAACTGAACCCACCTTCAGCCAAGACAACTTAACTGGAACCAACTTAAGTCAACCTACTTAACTGAACCCACCTTCAGCCAAGACAACTTAACTGGACCCAACTTAAGTCAACCTACTTAACTGAACCCACCTTCAGTCAAGGCAACTTAACTGGACCCAACTTAAGTCAACCTACTTAACTGAACCCACCTTCAGCCAAGACAACTTAACTGGAACCAACTTAAGTCAACCTACTTAACTGAACCCACCTTCAGCCAAGACAACTTAACTGGACCCAACTTAAGTCAACCTACTTAACTGAACCCACCTTCAGCCAAGACAACTTAACTGGAACCATCTTAAGTCAACCTACTTAACTGAACCCACCTTCAGTCAAGGCAACTTAACTGAACCCAACTTAAGTCAACCTACTTAACTGAACCCACCTTCAGCCAAGACAACTTAACTGGACCCAACTTAAGTGAACCTACTTAACTGAACCCACCTTCAGCCAAGACAACTTAACTGAACCCAACTTAAGTCAACCTACTTAACTGAACCCACCTTCAGCCAAGACAACTTAACTGGACCCAACTTAAGTCAACCTACTTAACTGAACCCACCTTCAGCCAAGACAACTTAACTGGACCCAACTTAAGTCAACCTACTTAATTGAACCCACCTTCAGCCAAGACACCTTAACTGGACCCAACTTAAGTCAACCTACTTAACTGAACCCACCTTCAGCCAAGACAACTTAACTGAACCCAACGCAAGTCAACCTACTTAACTGAACCCAACTTAAGTCAACCTACTGAAGTCAACATGGGATACCACACTATAAGCAGGGTACTACATTTTGTCAAACTGGCCAGCGCTTCAAGCGCACAAACGTCAAATTGGTCAGTGCTTTCAAGTGCGGAAAGCGCAATAACTGCGGGCTGCGCCCACTGGGGGTCAAAAAAACTGCGCGAAACGCGCAGTGGGGCTCAAAAAGCCTGTGTGAAGTGGCGCTGTCGTGCGCTCTTTGCAGTACCCTGACTATAAGCATTCAAGCTTGGCTTACTTGCGTGATGCCATAGACGTGTTGGTGAATGTGTTGGTGAACCTCTTAGTAACATCAACACAGAAAACAGACGTGCTGGTGAATGTGCTGGTGAATGTGTTGGTGAATGCGTTGGTGAATGTGTTGGTGAATTTGTTGGTGAACGTGTTGGTAACATCAACACAGACCACAGACGCACTGTCAGGATATCCCAAGAGTGCGTCCGTTGGGAACAAAAATCAAATCAAACCCAGCCAATACAATATAAAAAAACTATATTATAAGCAACATCACCCCCACCACCCCCACCAACCGCAGGCACGCACTTGCGTGAGACCACAGACGCACTGTCAGGAGAACCCAGGGGTGAGTAAGACGACAAGTTCACCATCACACCACACTCGCCACTACCCACCACACACCGAACACCCACAGGCACATACTTGCGAGAGACCACGTAACGCACTGTCAGGAGATCCCAAGGGTGAGTAAGCCGTCAAGTTCACCCACCACAACCCATCACTTACCCACACCACAACCCACACCACAGTCCCACCACCCACACCACTACCCACCCACGTCCACAAGCTCCCAACCTTTCACCACCTCCAACCCGCAGGGCACAGTACATGCAGAGATCACGACGCGCTGTCAGGGATCCCCGGGGTGAGTAATCTGCCAAGTTCACCACCACCGCCCACCCTAACTTACCCACAACCGACAGTCCCACCACCTACACCCACTACCCCCCCCAACCCCACCCCTACCACCCACTCCACACCCACCACCCGCAGGCACATACATGCGAGAGATCACAGACGCTCTGTCAGGGGATCCCAGGGGTGAGTAAGCTGCCAAGTTCACCACCACACCCACCACTACCCACACCACAGTCCCACCACCCACACCACTACCCACCACGCACACCACTACCCACTCCACACCCACCACCCACGCAGGCACAATACATGCGAGAGATCCCATACTCACGTCAGGGATCCCAGGGGCTGAGTAGCTGCCAATTCACCACACACCCACAACCCACCGACACCACTACCGAACCACACACACACCACACACGCACCCCCACCACCCACAGCACATACTTGCGTGAGATCACGTATGCACTGTCAGGAGAACCCAGGGGTGAGTAAGCTGTCAAGTTCACCACCAACACCCACACCCACACCACCTACACCACACCCACACCACTACCCACGACCCACACCACTACACACCACCCACACTACACACCACACCACCCAAAGGCACGTACTTGTGAGAGACGACGTACGCACTGTCAGGAGATCCCAAGGGTGAGGTAAGCCGTCAAGTTCACCACCACAACCACACCACACTACCACTACACACCACACACACCACAACCTACACCACACTCACCCCACAGCCACCACCATACCCACACCACACACACCACAGCCGCACCACACACACCACTACCCATCATCTAAAGGCACATACTTTGTGTGAGGCACGGTCGCACTGTCAGGAAACCCAGGGGTGAGTAAGCTGTCACGGTCACCACCACACACACCACACACACCACAGCCCCACCACACCCACCACTACCCACCACCCAAAGGCACTTACTTGCGAGAGATCACGGACGCACTGTCAGGGGATCCCAGGGGTGAGTAAGCTGTCAAGTTCACCACCACACCCACCACTACCCACCACCCACACCACTACCCACTCCACCCCCACCACCCGCAGGCACATACTTGCGAGAGATCACGGACGCACTGTCAGGGGATCCCAGGGGTGAGTAAGCTGTCACGTGGATACCTTGCTCCTTGCAGAACTGGATGAGCTCATCATTGCGGAAGAAAGGGTGGCCCTCAATCTGCGACACAGGTGTGTGTGGGGTGTGAGTGTGGGGTGGGGGGTGGGGGGGTATTTGTGTGTGTGTGGGGTGGTGGTGGTGGTGTGTGTGTGGGGGGAAGGGGATGGGTGCTTGTGTGGGTGAGTGTGGTGTCATGTGGATGCCTTGATCTTTGCAGAACTGGATGAGCTTATCATTGCGGAAGAAAGGGTCGCCCTCAATCTGCGACACATGTGTGTGTGGGAGGTGTGTGTGTGGGTGTGGACGTGTGTGTGTTTGTGTGTGTGTGGTGGTGGTGGTGGTGGGGTAGTATGTTTGTGAGTGTGTGTGAGTGTGTGTGTGGGGGGGGGGGGTTGTGGGGGGTTGTGTGGGGGGGGGGTTTGTGTGTGTGTGTGGGGGGGGGGGTGTGTGTGTGTGTGTGGGGGGGGTCATGTGAATGCCTTGATCTTTGCAGAACTGGATGAGCTCATCATTGCAGAAGAAAGGGTGGCCCTCAATCTGCGACACATGTGTGGGTGTGGGGTGTGGGTGTGGGTGTGTTTGTGTTTGCGTGTTTGTGTTTGTGTGTGTGTGGTGGTGGTGGTGGTGGTGGTGGTGGGGTAGTATGTTTGTGAGTGTGTGTGAGTGTGTGTGTGTGGTGTGTGGGGGGGGGAGGTGGTGGTGGTGGTGGTGGTGGTGGTGGTGGGGGGTGTGTGGTGGTGGTGTGTGGGGGGGGGGGTGTTTGTGTGGGTGGGTGTGGTGTCATGTGGATGCCTTGATCTTTGCATAACTGGATGAGCTCATCATTGCGGAAGAAAGGGTGGCCCTCAATCTGCGACACAGGTGTGGGTGTGGGGTGTGGGTGTGGGGTGTGGGGTGTGGGGGTATTTGTGTGTGTGTGTGTATGGTGGTGGTGGTGTGTGTGTGGGGGGGGGGAGGGGTGTTTGTGTGGGTGAGTGTGGTGTCATGTGGATGCCTTGATCTTTGCAGAACTGGATGAGGTCATCATTGCGGAAGAAAGGGTGGCCCTCAATCTGCAACACAGGTGTGTGTGTGGGGGTGTTTCTGCGGGTCAGTGGGTGGGTGGGTGGGGTGGGGAGGGGGTGGGATGGTGTTGGTGGCGGTGGCGGTAGTGTTTTGTGTGTGTGTGTGTTTGGGGGGGGGGGGCATGTGTGTGTGGTCTCTCCCTCTCCCTCTCTCTCTCTCTCTCTCTCTCTCTCTCTCTCTCTCTCTCCCCCCTCTCTCTATCTCTCTCCCCCATCCCCCGCCCACTTCTCTCCCCCTCCCCTCTCCCCCCCCGCCCCGCCCACTCCCCCCCCACCTGGTTCGCTGCTGGCTTGATGCGTGCATATATTAGCAGCTCCTTGACCTTAACGCAGCTGAAGTTGCTAACACCAATAGAGCGCACCAACCCAGGTTCAAAGCAACCTCTCTCACCCCCCACCCCCCACTCCCTCCTCCCTCCGTCCCCTCCTATTCCCACCCACTTCCCCCCCTTCCCCTCCCCGACCCCCACCTGGTTAGCTGCTGGCCTGATGCGTGCCCCCCCCCCCCCCCCCCCCCCTCCATTCCCCCCCTCCTCTCCTATTCCCACCCACTTCAACCCCTCCCACGACCCACCCCTCATTGGTTAGCTGCTGGCTTGATGCGTGCATACGTTAGCATCTCCTTCAGCTTTACAATGCTCAAGTTGCTAACATCAATGGACTGCACCAACCCTGGTATAAAGCAAACTCTCTCTCTCTCCCCCTCTCCCCCCCCCCCCCCCCCCCCTCACACACACACACACATATACACACACCTGGTTGGCTGCTGGCTTGATGCGTGCATACGTCAGCAGCTCCTTCAGCTTTACGATGCTCAAGTTGCTAACGCCAATAGAGCGCACCAACGCAGCATCCACCAGGGCCTCTTTCACCCTCACCACGCCCCCCCCCCCCCCCCCCCCCCCTCACACACACACACATACCTGGTTGGCTGCTGGCTTGATGCGTGCGTACGTCAGCAGCTCCTTCAGCTTTACGATGCTTAAGTTGCTGACACCAATAGAGCGTACCAACCCAGCGTCCACCAGGGCCTCCATGGCCTGCCAGGTCTCCTTGTAGGAGGGGGTCAGCACATCTCCAGAGTTGCTGGTAACAGCCCAGTGGACCTAGGGGAGGGTCAGGGGGGTTAATGGCGTGGTGGAGGTAGGGTGGGGCTGGGGGTGAATGGTGTGGTGAGGGTGGGGTGGGGCAGGGGGGTGAATCGTGTGATTAGGGGCCTCCATGGCTTGCCTGGTATTTTTGTAGGAGGAGGTCAGCATACCTCCAGAGTTTCTGGTAACAGCCCAGTGGATCTAGGGGGGGCAGGGGGGGGTAATAGTGTGGTTAGGGGTGAAGGTTAGGTGAGTGGAGGTTAGGGGGGTCGAGGTTGGGAGGGTTTACAAGGTCTCCTTGTAGGAGGGGGTCACCACATCTCCGGTGTTACCGGTAACAGCCCAGTGGATCTAGGGGGGGCAGGGGGGTGAATGGCGTGGAGTGTGTTGGAGTGGAGTGCTGTGTGCAAGAGTGTGTGTGTCTGTGTACAAGGGTGGAAAATGGTAAGGTTTGGGGGGGGGTGCCAGGTCTCCTTGTAGGAGGGGGTCAGCATATCTCCAGAGTTGCTGGTAACAGCCCAGTGGATCTAGGGGGGGCAGGGGGGTGAATGGTGTGGAGTGTGTTGGAGGGGGACGCTGTGTGCAAGAGTGTGTGTGTCTGTGTACAAGGGTGGAAAATGGTAAGGTTTGGGGGGGGGTTGCCAGGTCTCCTTGTAGGAGGGGGTCAGCATATCTCCAAAGTTGCTGGTAACAGCCCAGTGGATCTAGGGGGGGCAGGGGGGTTAATAGTGTGGTTAGGGGGTGAAGGTTAGGTGAGTGGAGGTTAGGGGGGTCGGGGGTTGGGTGTGGAGAGTCTTCACAACCACCAGGGCCTCCATGGCTCTCCAGTTCTCCTTGTAGGAGGGGGTCAGCCCAGTGGATCTAGGGGGTTGTTGTGTTGGTTGTGTTGGTTTTGTGCTGACCAGCCCCTATCAGATATCTCACGACGTACAGGTACAGGTAGGACAGTTGACAGTTGTACTGACCATGTAAGGTATCTCACGACGTACATGTACAGGTCGGACAGTTGACAGTTGTACTGACCATGTAAGGTATCTCACTAGGTACATGTACAGGTAGGACAGTTGACAGTTGTACTGCACCCGTGGGGTGTTTCACCAGGTACAAGTACAGGTAGGACAGTTGGCAGTTGTACTGCCCCTACCAGGTGTCTCACCAAGTACAGATACAGACAGGACAGTTGAAAGTTGTACATGCACCTGTGGGGTATCTCACCAGGTACAGGTACAGGTAGGACAGTTGACAGTTGTACTGCACCTGTGAGGTGTCTCACAAGGTACAAGTACAGGTAGGACAGTTGACAGTAGTACTGCCCCCACCAGGTGTCCCACCAAGTACAGATACAGATAGGACAGTTGACAGTTGTACTGCAACTGTGGGGTGTCTCACCAGGTAGAAGTACAGGTAGGACAGTTGACAGTTGTACTGCCCCTGCCAGGTACCTCACCAGGTACAGATACATGTAGGACAGTTGACAGTTGCACTGCCTCGTGGGGTATCTCACCAGGTACAGGTACAGGTACAGGTAGGACATTTGACAGCTGCACTGCACCCGTGGGGTGTCTCACCAGGTACAAGTACAGGTAGGACAGTTGACAGTTGTAATGCCCCTGCCAGGTACCTCACCAGGTACAGGTACAGGTACAGGTACAGGTAGGACAGTTGACAGTTGTACTGCACCCGTGGGCTATCTTACCAGGTACAGGTCCAGGTAGGACAGTTGCAAGTCTTCTAGAGTCTTCTGACAGGCTGGCATCACATTAGATGTTCCATGGCTTGTGTTCCTGCAGTGCAGTGCAACAACAGGTTTGAAGCCTAAAGCCTAAGGCCTAAACCCTATCCCTCAACCCTGTATCAGAATCGTAGTGCAACAAGGGGTTAAAGCCTAAAGCCTAAGGCCTAAACCCTATCCCTAAACCCTGTTTCAGAATCGTAGTGCAACAAAGGTTAAAAGCCTACAGCCTAATCCTTAAACCAAAAGCATGTTCCGGCATCATAGTGCAATAAGGGTTTAAAGCTTGAACAACTAAACCTTGACCCTGTTCCTGTATTGTAGTGCAACAAAAAATGTTGTTGGGCAGGGTACTGTGCTGAACAAATAAAAGATAGCATTGCCCTCCCCCCCTCCCTCCCTCCCCTTCCCTTCATCCTCCCTCCCTGCTCCCCCCTCCCCAAGCCTTCCCTCCTCCATCCTCCCTTCCTCCTCCCTTCCCCCCTCCCCTCCCTCCCCTCCCTCCCCAATCCTTTCCTCCTCCCTTCCTCTTCTCTTCCTCCTCCTAACCTCCTCCCTCTCCTCCTCCCTGCCTCCTCCTTTTGTCCACACTTCCTCCCTCCCCTCCCCATTCCTTCCCTCCTCCCCTCCCTCCCTCCCCAATCCTTCCCTCCTCCCTTCCTGCCCTCCCTGCCGCCCCCCTCCCACTCATCACTCATCTTCCCTCCTTGCTCCCCGCTCCTTCCCCCTTCCCAATCCTTCCCTACTTTCCTCATCCCTTCCTCCTCCCTCCCCTCCCTTCTCCCCCCTCCCCCTCCCTCACTCCCCAATACTTTCCCTCCTCCCTTCCTCCATCCCCTCCTTCCCCTCCCCTCCTCCCAAGTCTATCCCTTGCTCCCCTCTCTTCCTCCCTCCCCTCCCTTCCTCCCAATCCTTCCCTCCCTCCCCTCCCTCCCCCCGCCTCCTCCCTCCCTCTCCCCTCCCCAATCCTTCCTCCTCCCTTTCTCTTCCCTTCCTCCTCCTGCCGTCTCCCTTTCCTCCCACCTTGCGCCCCCCCCTCCTCCCCCCTCCCCAATACTTTCCTTCTCCTTCTTCCTCCCTTCTTCCCTGCTCCCTCCCTCCCACACCCCCCTTCCCACTTCCTCCCCTCCCTTTCCTCCTACACCTCCCTTCCCTCCCACCCCACTCCCTCCCCCCCCTCCCCAATCCTTTCCTCCTCCCTTCCTCCTCCGCTCTTTCCTCCCTCCTCCCCTCCTTCCTCCTTTTACCTCACAGCCTTCCTCCCCCCCCCTCCCTCCATCCCCATCCTCCTACTCCTTTCCTCCTACCCTCCCCCCTCCATCCCCCATCCTCCCTCCCCACTCCCCATCCGTCCCTCCTCCTTTCCTCTTCCCTTCCTCCCTTCCGCCCTCCCGCCCCCCTTACTACCCTTACTCCTCCCTACCTCTGACCGCCTCCTTCTACGTTCACTCCTTCCCCTCCCCTCCCCTCCTCCTCACCTCCTCTACCTCCCCTCCTCTACCTCCTTCCCTCCCTTCCTCCGCTCTCTCCCTTCCAGGTTTTAGGGTTCAGGGTAGGTATCAGTATGATACACAAGCATCCTACGGGTGCAAGCTGTAGCAAGCAGGATTCGCAAAGTAGCTTTGGAGGTTATAGGGGCATAGACACATCAGGGAACTCCAGTCCAAGTCGTTGCATAAACCCCTGAACCACCCAGCAAGCCTTGTATCTCTCCACCTGTCCTGCTGCGCCCATTTTCCTAGTGACAAGTCCTATGCAGCGTCGCAAGCGGCGCGGAAAATTGGCGAAGTGTGTTGGCAACGGAACGAAAGGTGGCAATGATGGAGTTGACCGAAGCGAGTTAGTTAGGCGACCTTTAGCTGACGTGTCAGGCTTCAAGTTTTTTTTGTTTTTCGGTCGGACGGACAAATGGGTAAACATGGGGGCTCCCGCCCCCTTGAAGAGGGGGCTTCGCCAAAAATCCATCTACCACCTAGTACCTTTTGCTGATCATAAGGGGTAAGCACCCAAGTGTATGGAGTGAAAGTGTGAGGAAGGTCCTGGTCAAGTATGGCTTTAGGCCCTCCAACTCTGATCCTGCACTGTACATTTAGAAGGTCAATGACAAGGGTTGCTCTGTACTAAACCAATATGTGGTCCAGGAGTCCATGATACAGTCAGATAGTCTATTAAAGCTCAGTGATTTGTTTTTCAAATCAGACAGAAAATCTTAATGCGTTTTTGTATTTGCCACCTCCCAGGACAGCATCCTTGTTACGATTTGAGTTGACTTAAGTCAATTTCAGCCAACTTCAGTTTTTGTTGTAGGTCTCTTACTACGACAATTTTGCCAAATCGGGGTCTCATCTAACAATCGTAATATATTACAGGGGAAAAAAATCCTGTTAAAGCCCCCAAGGCCAGGGCTAACCCGTCCTACAGGAGAATAGACTCAGACAAAACATAGCAATCTCCTATCACTGATTTTACTAGGTATGGGAAACTATATGCCCAGACTAGAGTATGCCCTCAACACAATAACTCTTTGGATTGGGCACCGCTGGGCACCGCTGGGCACCAGGTGAAGAAACATAACGCAACCAGCTTTTTGTCATTTGACGAACCTCAACCTCAGGGATGTGAAGTTCGTAGTTGAATATATTTTATACATCCCTGGCGGACCTTCTCACCATAATTTGGAGGTGACGAAAACAGACTCACGCTGTACCACACCCTTGTTTTAGACAGTTGTCATGCCCTCTCCAATTCATATATATAAAATAGATCCCTGGTGGACATTCTCACCATAATTTGGAGGTGACGAAAACAGACTCACGCTTTACCACACCTACCTTGAAGACAGCTGTCATGCCCTTTCCAATATAAATACATATATTGATAAATAAAATAGATCCCTGGTGGACATTCTCACCATAATTTGGAGGTGACAAAAACATCCTCACGCTTTACCACACCCTCCTTGAAGACTGCTGTCATACCCTCTCCAATACATATATAAAAAAAAGATCCCTGGTGGACCTTCTCACCATAATATGGAGGTGACGAAAACAGACTCACGCTTTACCACACCCTCCTTGAAGACAGCTGTCATGCCCTCTCCAATTCATATATACATATATTGATATATAAAATAGATCCCTGGCAGACATTCTCACCATAATTTGGAGGTGACGAAAACATCCTCACGCTGTACCACACCCTTGTTTTAGACAGTTGTCATGTCCTCTCCAATACATATATATAAAATAGATCCCTGGTGGACATTCTCACCATAATATGGAGGTGACGAAAACAGACCCACGCTTTACCACACCCTCCTTGAAGACAGCTGTCATGCCCTCTCCAATTCATATATATAAAATAGCTCCCCGGCGGACCTTCTCACCATAATATGGAGGTGACGAAAACAGACTCACGCTTTACCACACCCTCCTTGAAGACAGTTGTCATGCCCTCTCCAATTCATATATACATATATTGATATATAAAATAGATCCCTGGCAGACATTCTCACCATAATTTGGAGGTGACGAAAACATCCTCACGCTGTACCACACCCTTGTTTTAGACAGTTGTCATGTCCTCTCCAATACATATATATAAAATAGATCCCTGGTGGACATTCTCACCATAATATGGAGGTGACGAAAACAGACTCACGCTTTACCACACCCTCCTTGAAGACAGCTGTCATGCCCTCTCCAATTCATATATATAAAATAGATCCCCGGCGGACCTTCTCACCATAATATGGAGGTGACGAAAACAGACTCACGCTTTACCACACCCTCCTTGAAGACAGCTGTCATGCCCTCTCCAATTCATATATACATATATTGATATATAAAATAGATCCCTGGTGGACATTCTCACCATAATTTTGAGGTGACGAAAACATCCTCACGCTTTACCACACCCTCCTTGAAGACAGCTGCCATGCCCTCTCCCACCTGTGGACATCAGTTTTTTTGTTTTTTAGATTTCTGCAGGCCAGGTTGAGTAGTTACTTAGGCTACTGAAGCCTGATTTAAGGATTGTTGCGCAGCCATTGCATGGCGGAGCACGAGTATGGAGCCCGGGTGTCACCCGGTAGAGGGGAATCCAGGGGGGCGTAGATAAAAACAACTCTGGCACAACAAACTATGTTATCACTCATGACCTTCATCCCCCCCCCCCCCCCTACACACACACCCATACCCACACCCACACATACACACACCCACACACCCACACGGTATAGGGGAATCCAGGGGGCGTAGATAAAAACAACTCTGGCACAACAAACTATGTTATCACTCATGACCTTCATCCCCCCCCCACACACACACACCCATACCCACACCCACACATACACACACCCACACACCCACACGGTATAGGGGAATCCAGGGGTGTAGATAAAAACAACTCAGGCACAACAAACTATGTTATCACTCATGACCTTCATCCCCCCTCCCCCCCCCCCCCCCCCCCCCCACACACACACACACACGGTAAAGGGGAATCCGGGGGCGTAGATAAAAGAAACTCTGCCACAACAAACTATTTTATCACTAGTGACATTCACCCCCCCCCCCCCCCCCCCCCCCCCACACACACACACACACCTACACACACGGTATAGGAGAATCCAGGGGGCGTAGATAAAAACAACTCTGCCACAACAAACTATTTTATCACTAATGACATTCACCCCCCCCACCACCACCACACACACACACCTACCCACACGGTATAGGAGAATCCAGGGGGGCGTAGATAAAAACAACTCTGCCACAACAAACTATTTTATCACTAATGACATTCACCCCCCCCACACACACACACACCCACACACACACACACACACACACACACACCTACACACACGGTATAGGAGAATCCAGGGGGGCGTAGATAAAAACAACTCTGGCACAACAAACTATGTTATCACTCATGACCTTCATCCCCCCCCCCACCCCCACCCCAACCCCCACACACATACACACGCACACACCTCCCCCCCCCCCCCCCCCCACCCACACACACACCACCCACACCCACACCCACAAACCCACAAACACACCACCCACAAACTGCACCCCTCCCCCGGACCCCATCCCATCACCCACACAGCGCACACAAACCATATATCAAATCAACTCTACACCAGCCAACAAACAAGGTAATGAGAACGCCTGCTGGTTTGGTTTGGTTTGGTTTGGTTTGGTTTGGGGTTCCGGGAAGCTTTCTAAGCAAGGTGTAATGAGAACGCCTGCTGGTTTGGTTTGGTTAGGTTTGGTTTGGTTTGGTTTGGGGTTCCGGGAAGCTTTCTAAGCAAGGTGTAATGAGAACGCCTGCTGGTTTGGTTTGGTTAGGTTTGGTTTGGTTTGGGGTTCCGGGAAGCTTTCTAAGCAAGGTGTAATGAGAACGCCTGCTGGGGCGTGGTAGTAAGGGAGCCCTGTCTTACGGTGGTAGAGAATGGGCTCATACTTTACCTGGACAAAGCTACCATGGAGGTTGACAGCGGCGGCGAACACTAAAGCGAATCCGTAGGGATTCAACCCAGCACCTTCATCGGTTCAGCGTGCTCGACCATTGAACCATCATTTGAAACAGGATCAATCAACAAACACACTTAACTTGTTTTGGTTCTGGTAGGCGGCAGCGCAGACAACGTGTGCATTCTGCCTTCACACCTGTCTTTCCTGCCCCTACCCTTAACCCTACCCCCCACCCCCCCCTACCCCCATCCCACCACCCCCGCCCCAACCCCATTCCACAATATCAAACAAACTCTGCACCAGCCAATGAACCGACACACCTGCCTTGTTTTGGTTCTAGTAGGCGGCAGCGCAGATAATGTGTGTGTATGCCGCCTTGCCCCCACTCCAGCCCCCGCTCCCACCCCAGCTACCTCCTCATTCTCGTTTATGCAGGCTTCAGCACAGTCAGTGTGTCTGTATCCAGCCCTCAGAGCTGTTTTCACCACCCCCACACCCACTCCCACCCATGCTCCCACCTCGCCTTCCGCCCCCGCTCCCACCTCATTCTCGTTTATATAGGTAGCACAGTCCATGTGTCTGTATCCAGCCCTCAGAGCTGTTTCCCCCACTCCCGCCCCCGCTCCCACCCCCGCCCAAGATTCCACCCCTGCCCCCACTCCCCCCCCCCACCTCCGCTCCAACTCCCGCCCCAGCTACCACCCCCGCTCCCACCTCATTCTCGTTTACGTAGGCTTCAGCACAGTCAATGTGTCTGTATCCAGCCATCAGAGCTGTTTTCCCCACCCCCGCCCCCGCTCCCACCCCCGCCCCCGCCCAAGATTCCACCCCTGCCCCCACTCCCCCCCCACACCCCCGCTCCAACCCCCGCCCCAGCTACCACCCCTGTTCCCACCTCATTCTCGTTTTTGTAGGCTTCAGCGCAGTCAATGTGTCTGTATCCCGCCCTCAGAGCCGTTTTGACAGCTTCAGCAACAGCTCCACCCTTCTCAGCTTTCCTGAAGTCAATAAAACGTATGGCCATGTGGTGGTAGTGGTGGTGGTACTAGAAGTGGTATTGGCGGTGGTGGTGGTGATGCACAAGATTTCAGAGGTTTAACATAAACTCTCACACCACACCCAATACTCATATCCACATCCCTGTCCCCATACAAAAAACAGAACTCACCAGCCCACCACGAGGAGCTTGTGACCATTGTTGTGAGTAACTTTATCCCCCCCCACCCCCCACCCACCCCCTCACCCCAACCCATCCCACCTCAAAACAAACCAAAACAAAATACCCCAAAACAAACTACCCCAAAACAAACCACCCCAAAACAAACAAACCCCAACAAAACAAAGATGTTCACTCTTAAAACAGCACTCACCAGCCACTCATAAGATCCCCTTGGTAGGTACCCAAGCCTTGATAAAATAGCTTTGCCCCACACCCCACCCCGCCCCATCCCGAGCCTACCCAATCCCTACACACCCGACCTCACCCCCTCCTCACACACCCCACGCACACTCTCTTACACACCACATACGAAGATTCATATCCCTACACATACCCCCAGGCCACCCCACCCCAAGACAAACCAAAACAAATGCAAACAAAAAACCCATCCGAAAACAAAACACCCCCAACACAAAAAATGCCCACACATAAAACAGCACTCACCAGGTACCCAAGCCCACCAAGGGGATCTTGTAACCACTGTTGAGAGTAGCGACCTCTTGGTTGTCTAGAAATGTGTAACCTGTACAGCGAGAAATCAACATAAATCAAGTATCCACATGATTCAATCATCCACGCGACTCAAGCAGATGTTGAGCAAAGAGCAGGCTGACGGACCTGTAATGGCAAATCCTCGTGGCGTTGCATGCTACGCGGAAAATCGGCGGGGAGTGTTGGCTATCAGCGCGATAGATGGCATCGAAATCGAGTGCAGCGGACCGAAGCCAGGGTTTACGAGGCAGTTAGTTCAGACAGATGGCTGTGAGTGGAAGGACAGACAAAAGAACAACATGGTGACCGTGGAGGCTCCCGCCCTCAACCCTGGCGACTTAAACAGACGTTGCGCAGAGAGCATGCTGACTGACCATGTAACGGAAACATTAGCCAGGATAGTGATTCAGTGCAGTACTGCGCAGTACTGTTCCGTATGCAGAGCGTGTAGTATTGTGCATTACAGTGCAGTACAGTGCAGTACTGTGCAGTAGGCAGAGCGTGTAGTATCGTGCATTACAGTGAAGTACCATTCACTGCGCAGAGTGTGCAGTACTGTGCAGTACCGTGCAGTGCCGTGAAAATTTGCAGAGCGTGCAGTATTGTGCATTACAGTGCAGTACCTTGCAGTACCATGCAGTATGCAGAGCGTGTAGTTTTGTGCATTACAGTGCAGTACCTTGCAGTACCGTGCAGTATGCAGAGCGTGTAGTTTTGTGCATTACAGTGCAGTACCTTGCAGTACCGTGCAGTACCGTGCAGTGGGCAGAGCGTGTAGTATCGTGCATTACAGTGCAGTACCTTGCAGTACCGTGCAGTATGCAGAGCGTGTAGTTTTGTGCATTACAGTGCAGTACCTTGCAGTACCGTGCAGTACCGTGCAGTGGGCAGAGCGTGTAGTATTGTGCATTACAGTGCAGTACCTTGCAGTACCGTGCAGTATGCAGAGCGTGTAGTTTTGTGCATTACAGTGCAGTACCTTGCAGTACCGTGCAGTGGGCAGAGCATGTAGTATCGTGCATTACAGTGCAGTACCTTGCAGTACCGTGCAGTGGGCAGAGCGTGTAGTATCGTGCATTACAGTGCAGTACCTTGCAGTACCGTGCAGTGGGCAGAGCGTGTAGTATCGTGGCATTACAGTGGCAGTACCTTGCCAGTATCCGTGCAGTGGGCAGAGCGTGTAGTATCGTGCATTACAGTGCAGTACCTTGCAGTACCGTGCAGTAGGCAGAACGTGTAGTATCGTGCATTACAGTGCAGTATCTTGCAGTACCGTGCAGTAGGCAGAGGGTGTAGTATCGTGCATTACAGTGCAGGACCTTGCAGTACCGTGCAGTAGGCAGAGGGTGTAGTATCGTGCATTACAGTGCATTACAGTGCAGTATCGTGCAGTAGGCAGAGCGTGAGCAGACAAAAGGCCAGCTATTGACCATTCATGTATGGCTGTTACAGGCCAGGGGGTAGCCAATTAGGCTAAAGGGACTTTCCCAACCTTAAATAATCAAGACAATTCTTGACCATCTGGAGGGGCTACTAATAAGTAGGGAACGCAATATGATATCATATGATATCACATGATATCATGTCATCATATGATATCGTATGATCCCCAGTCGGACTAGGCTGAAGTTACATTTTACAACAATATCATACGATGCGATTTGTATGATATCATATGATATCATACTCGCATTTGGTCAACATTATATGATTTTCCGGATCCAGCCAATAAGACCATGCAATACAAAAAGCAAACTGTAGCCACTCCAGCACTGCAGTGTCTTGTCTTGTGTCAACAACTGACAAAGGATCCAGAGTGTAAGCAGACTAAAGGCAAATGGACCATGTAATACAAACAAACTCTAGCCACCCCAGGATTGCACCACCTGCTAGACTTGTCTTGAGGCAACAGTCGTCTGACTATGACAATGAAATGCATCATCAACACTAACCTGCACGCCCCAGCGAGTCATCTGACACTTGGGCCAGGGTGGTGACAGCGTGGGTAGTGTAAGCATTGTGTACTAGCCTTGTCTTGGGTCATCAATAGCCTGACTATGACTAAGGACAGTATCATCAACACTAACCTGCAAGCCCCAGCAAGTCACCTGGCACTTGGGCCAGGGTGGTGAATTTGTGCAGTTATCAGTGCGTGAGCATTGCAGCACCAACTAGGAGTGCTAGCCTTGTCGTGGGTCAACTATAGCCTGACTATGACAAAGCAGTGTATCATCAACACTTACCTGCAAGCCCCAGCAAGTCATCTGACACTTGGGCCAGGGTGGTGAACTCGTGCAGTAATCAGAGCGTGAGCATTGCAGCACCAACTAGGAGTGCTAGCCTTGCCGTGGGTCAACAATAGCCTGACTATGACAAAGCAGTGTATCATCAACACTAACCTGCAAGCCCCAGCAAGTCATCTGACACTTGGGCCAGGGTGGTGAACTCGTGCAGTAATCAGAGCGTGAGCATTGCAGCACCAACTAGGAGTGCTAGCCTTGCCGTGGGTCAACTATAGCCTGACTATGACTAAGGACGGTATCAACAACACAAACCTGCAAGCCCCAGCAAGTCATCTGACACTTGGGCCAGGGTGGTGAATTCGTGCAGTAATCAGAGCGTAAGAATCGCAGCACCAACTAGGAGTACTAGCCTTCCCTTGGGTCAACAATGGCCTGTCTATGGCAATGCTATGTATCATCAACACTAACATGCAAGCACCAGCAAGTTACCTCGCACCTGGGCCAGGGTACTACGATAGTGTTACAGTGCACTTAGAAAAGCGTGAGCATTGTAGACACTGCTAAGAGTAATAGGATAGTGTTAAGAGAGCAGTTAATAGAGCTCGGGCATTGCAGAAACTGCTAGGAGTACTAGCCTTGTCTTCGGTCAACAGTGGCCACAGTTTTTCCAGCTTTGTGTAGGTCCAGTTGTGTAGCCAAAGTTGCGACGCAAGCCTGATTTCAGGATTGTGCAGGATTGTGGCGTACCACGGTATGGGGCGGAGCGCGAAGCGCGGGGACTGGGGGATGCGGGGGGCATCGCGTAGCATTGGGATCGCACCGACTCCCCGAGTCGCTAAATTTGCGACGCGTCGCACTAACTGTAACAGTGGCCTGTCAATGACAAAGCAGTGTATCATCAACACTAACCTGCAAGCCCCAGCAAGTCATGTGGCACTTGGGCCAGGGTGGTGAAATCGTGCAGTATAGCTTTACCTGGAGGAGACATTTTGACGGATCTGCGGTGATCTGGACGTCCAGCTCTTGTGGGGGAAATTGCTGGGTAATTGCCTCGGGAATGACGCCAAGCGAATCAGGAAGTTTCCTAACCTCGTAGCTAGGGATGCTGTGGAAAGATGTCGGAGACAGTTTTTTTCCAGGTGAGGGCCCGCTCAGGGGGCCCGCCTGGAGGGCCCGCTCAGGTGAGGGTTTTTTCGGATATCTTGGCGAACATCCTGGCGAACATGGCCCAGGGGGAGGGCCCGGGGGGAGGGGGGGGCAGGGGGCCGGGGCGGGGGGGGATAAGGCGAACCCTCCGTCGCCCGTCCGGGGGTCAATCCCCGCCTCCTCCGTCAGCACCGGGAGGGCGCCAGCAGGGTGAGGCCCGGTGAGGCCCGGGGGGTAAGGCCCCGGGGGGCCCGGGGTAGGACCCTGGGGCAGGACAGGCCAGTCGGGTCTCCAGGGATTTCAGTATTCCTTCGTGAGGAAGGCATCGTGGCCTAGCTTGTTGGTTTCGACCAGAACCCTACAATTTGCAATGTGCATGGTACAATGGCGAACATGGCCCAGGGGGAGGGCCCGGGGGGAGGGGGGGGCAGGGGGCCGGGGCGGGGGGGGATAAGGCGAACCCTCCGTCGCCCGTCCGGGGGTCAATCCCCGCCTCCTCCGTCAGCACCGGGAGGGCGCCAGCAGGGTGAGGCCCGGTGAGGCCCGGGGGGTAAGGCCCCGGGGGGCCCGGGGTAGGACCCTGGGGCAGGACAGGCCAGTCGGGTCTCCAGGGATTTCAGTATTCCTTCGTGAGGAAGGCATCGTGGCCTAGCTTGTTGGTTTCGACCAGAACCCTACAATTTGCAATGTGCATGGTACAATGGCGAACATGGCCCAGGGGGAGGGCCCGGGGGGAGGGGGGGGCAGGGGGCCGGGGCGGGGGGGGATAAGGCGAACCCTCCGTCGCCCGTCCGGGGGTCAATCCCCGCCTCCTCCGTCAGCACCGGGAGGGCGCCAGCAGGGTGAGGCCCGGTGAGGCCCGGGGGGTAAGGCCCCGGGGGGCCCGGGGTAGGACCCTGGGGCAGGACAGGCCAGTCGGGTCTCCAGGGATTTCAGTATTCCTTCGTGAGGAAGGCATCGTGGCCTAGCTTGTTGGTTTCGACCAGAACCCTACAATTTGCAATGTGCATGGTACAATGGCGTGGATCAGCTACATGGTACAATATCCTGAATAAGCTACAGGGTCTACTCTCTTCACTTTGATTCATAATAAGGTACATGTCACTATATCCTGGATCAGCTACATGGTGCAATAAGCTGAATAAGCTACTTGGTATTATATACTAGATTAGCTACATGGTGCTTAATTGGTTAATTATATTGTATAATTAAATTCTCACGGAAGCACGAAGCCCCCGTCGGTTAAACGATTGTTTGGGGCTCAGTTCATCAGTGCTTTTTCTTTTTAAGCCTTTCCTATACGGTTGGACAAGTCCCTTTAGCCTACCCCTGGACTGTAGAATACATGATACATACATGGTGCAATAACCTGAATAAGCTAAATGGTAATATATCCTGGATCAGCTACATACATGATACAATATCCTAATAAGTTGCATGGTACTAAATCCTGGATCAGATACATGGTTCAATATCCTGCCAAAGCTAGAAGGCACGGCTTGCAGGAAGAAGTTTGACAAAGATACTTGGCTTGAGTTGTGGTGCATGACGCATATGACCCAATTCATTTCCCAATCGGACAACACATTTTCCTCATGTGCCACCTTTGGTTTCGGAGCCTGCTCTCGATCCAAGGACCTATGGGTTGTGGGCCCTAACTCCCCCAGGTGATTTGGCAAAGAGTCTTTGCTTGGCTTGCAGGAAGTTGATTGACACATTGACTTTACTTGGCTTGGCTTGCAGGAAGTTTATTAACAAAGGGTCGTGGCTTGGCTTGCAGGATGTAGTTTGACAAGGAGACTTGGCTTGGCAAGCAGGTAGTAGTTTGACACAGAGACTTGGCTTGGCTTGGCTAGTTGGCTTGCAGGAAGTTGATTAACAAAGAGACTTGGCATGGCGAGCAGGGCGTCGTTTGACAAGGAAAGTTGGCTTGGCCTAGAAGCTCCTGCTCTAAGCCGAATATAAAAAGTATGAGAGTGACAAGGTATGAGAGTAAAAGGTATGTGAGTGAAAAGGTGCGAGAGTCAAGTTTGAGAGCCATCTGGTTTGTTGTATTGTTTCTCAGTATATATGGGGGGTGATCATAATTTATCTTCAGTAACCAAAAAACTTTGCAGGAGAATGTTGATGTGAGTAGTGGGTTGTTGAGTGAGTCATGCTAGTATGATGGTGCACCACCAGGGCTCCATCCATCACATCTGCAGGGGCAAGGGGTGCAGGAGAATGTTGATGTGAGTAGTGGTTTGTTGAGTAAGTCATGGATTGTGCGATTGGTGCATCACCCGGTCTTCATCCAGCACATCTGCGGAGGCAAGGGATGCAGGAGAATGTTGATGTGAGTAGTGGGTTCTTGAGTGAACGGGGGGGGGGGGGGGGGGGGGGGGGGGGGGTACAGAAATGCAGATTTTTGACCTCTTCATCAATGCCGTGTCCGATTCGGATGGAAATTACAATTGTGGAAGTTTCAGACTTAAGGAGGAGGGAAATACAGTTGAAAAGGGCGGGGGGGACGTTGGAGACCTCCAACTTCGTGGTAACCTTCATAATTTCGGGGCAAAAAACTTGTAATAAGATCCTGAGGATAATTAAAGCGATATATTTTAAGCGATAATGGGGTACGGCAGCTTGTTCCTGGCTCCCCCCGCCCCTAACTATTTTTTCTCGAACGTCGATTGAGGGCCCAGAGACTCGAAAGGTTACCTGGTCACTTTTTAGGTCTCCCCAGGCATGTACCCGGGGTTGTTCAGGACGTTGCGACGCAGGACGCAACGACGAAGGGTCCGTTGCGTCGCAGACGCAGCTTTCGCAGGCTGGTTGCGTCGCAGACGCAGGTTCAGGCAGTCGGTTGCGTCTCACTTGAACATCATTTCTCTCGCTGCGCCACATGCGTCAAATTGCGTCACCTGCCCGACCAGAGTGTCTTTACGCAATTTAGTTTAACGCAATTATTGACCTCAAATTTCGTGTACTCCATGCCCCCAGGCCAGGGGCAGGGGCCAGGGGGGCCAAATACCGTAGTCTTAAATCTGGAAATTTGGTTGTACCCGAGCTGACCCAAATCGTTCGTGCACTGCTCTTGATATATCTGTAGCGATAATTGCAAGCGTCAACCTGCCTCGTCGGGGTTGTACCCGAGCTGACCCGAATTGCTCGTGCACTGCTCTTGATAGATATGTTGCGGATTGTGCAGTGAAGCAATATATAATCATATAAATAATAGGACGGAATGAGACGAAACGAAACGCCTGGGACGCAGTGAGACGAAATGAGATGCAGCCTAAGGATTTGACTGCGTCCCAGGACGCAACCTACGATGAAACGAAATTAGGGTGTGGCCCAGAGGTGTGGCCCAAGACGCAACGCCTGAGCCTGGACTCTGAACAACCCTAGTGCCGGGCACGTGGCGGCGTGGCGCGCAACGTTGCGTCACGTGTGAGGATGAGTTTTTCTAACGCCTTTAGGGTTTCCTGATCCGATCACTACCATTTAGTCGATTGACACCATCCCATTTGCACAGAGTTCCCATATCTCATTCAATCTTCCCCGCGAAGCTGGCCTGACTGATTCTCCCAGGGTCCCAAGCTCCTCCTCACGCCTTGATCGTGGACAACCCCCCCTCACGCCAACTCTCCATGATGCAGAGATCGACCCTCCTCCCGCTGCTTATTGCGATGCTGCTTGTCAGCGCCACCCATGCCCGTACCATGGATGCCATGGCCACTACGGAGAATCCGCTTCAGAAGGACGCTGGGCGTGGACGTTCCCTACTCCAGGGCAAGAAG
The DNA here is from genome assembly GCA_013435795.1 of Chlamydomonas sp. ICE-L. Lineage (NCBI taxonomy): Eukaryota > Viridiplantae > Chlorophyta > Chlorophyceae > Chlamydomonadales > Chlamydomonadaceae > Chlamydomonas > Chlamydomonas sp. ICE-L. The sequence goes on from JACBWV010000506.1 coordinate 4,787,308, forward strand.
GAGCCGATCAATTTAGCCGTGGTTACTACTGGCGGAACGATTGCCAGTGTGCCTGATGCCAACGGTAAACTGGTCCCCGCTGTCAATGGTTCCGAGCTGCTTGGAGTCGTCGTGGGCCTCGGGGACGTCGCCAACATCACCGGTATCTACCGTGTGATCAACATCGGCAGCTCGGAGTTCACGCCAAGGTACTGGAAGATCGTGGCGGGCGAAGTGAAGAAACAGCTGGCCCTCGACACGGTGGACGCTGTGCTGGTGCTGCACGGAACCGACACTATGCAGCAGACAGGTGAGCCCCCGTATTTGCATGATGTTACCCCCTTGTCTTTGTCAAGCTGAGGGCACATTTGGAGTCCAGTAGGGCACAAGGAGAACTTAAACATCATCATGATTGGCTTGCTTGGTCCGGGTCTACCTTGCCCTGCATGAACCTAGTGAACTGAACTTTTACTTGCCCTGGCTCATCCTCAACTTCATCTGCCTCCTCATCCTCAACCTCCTCCGCTTCTTCATTCTCATCATCATCAACACAGTTTTGGCACCGAGTCTTTCTATCCTCCATCCCTTGCTGCAGCTTGGTACCTGCAGTGTATCAATGGCATTGGAAATCACATGAAGCCCACAGTGCTGACTGGCGCCATGTATGGAGCCGCAAGCCCATTCGCTGACGGGCCAGGCAACATCTTGTCCTCTGCTGTCTGGGCTGCCAGTGAGCTCTCCCAAGGGGCGGGAGTCAACATTCAAATGGCTGGAAAGGTAAGCACCACTGTTTCTTCGTTGGGCAAAAGTGTGGTGGCTAAGGTGACTATAGCTAGCCCCGGCTTACGCTTTGGTGTCCTTAACATCACGTCCTGTGAGAAACTGTATTACACGGATGTAACAATTTCTTCGTTGGGCTAACAAATGGATGCAAACAAATGCCACATGGTACATTTATTTCCTAGGTTGCCCTAGCTAATAAGGATTAGGGCCAGGGTCACGCAGGTTAGCATTCGAAGGCCGGCCCTTCCTATCTTATGTTGATGAGCAGGGTGGAAGTGGTGAAGATGACGACAGTCACGCAGGGTGAGCATTGAAGTTGAGCACTAAATCTACTTGCCTAGGTTGCTGAAGGTTTGGAAGAAGAGAGTGCCCAGGCAGCTGTTTAGGGGGTGCTGCTTGTAGCTGACAGGAAAAACTATGCTAGGTAGCTGGACCAATGTATAGAGCAGCTACTCCATCAGCCCTTCTCCTTACCAGTACACAGCATTCCTGTAGTAGCTTTACGATAACACAGCACTGCTGTCCATAGCTGAATAGTTAGGGATAGGCAATATGATGTCATATGATATCATGTCATCATACAATATCATATGATGCCGGCAATCTGACTGGGCTAAAGCTACCATTTATATTCAATATCATATGATGCAATTTGTTTGATATCATATGAAATCATACTCGCCTTTGGTCAAAATCATATGATATGCCGATCCATATGAAAAGAACTCATCACTACTGTCTGGCAGTTAACACTAACACAGCTCTCCTGTCTGGTAGCTGCGCATTAACATAAACAGCACTACTGCTCTGAAGCTGAACTGTACACAACACTATTGTCTAGTAGGTTAGGACTTAACACAGCATTACTGTCCAGTAGCTGGACAGTAGAACAGCTCAACTGTTCTGAAGCTGAACTGTACACTTCACTACTGTCTGGGAGGTTAACACTAACACGGCACTTGGCATTCATGTACCAATTTCAGGTCTACTCATCAAGGTATGTTACTAAGATGGATGCCAACAACCCCTCCGCATTTGGTGGCAGCGATGGCTTCATTGGTCCTGTTGCTAGGGTTGTGGGATTCAACAAGGTCGTCCAGTTCTCTAAGCTTGATGGCAAGAGTCTCTGCCCTGGCTAACCCCTCCCAGACAGCCATCCCAAGGTGGCTCTCCTACAAGCATATCCTGGATCTGATGGTGGTGTGATTACTTGGTTCAAGCAGCAAGGATACAAAGGTGAGGAAACGCTGTTTCTTTCCAGGGCTGCTTGTAACAGCAACTTGGTTCAAGGATCAGGCCACTTCCCCACTACCCCAGCACGCAGAAATATGATGGCTCATAACTTCTCAGATGGACTACTATGTGTATGAACTACTTATAGTGTTCCACCTGGGCGTGTATTACGGGTGATATGCTGGGCCTTGATTAACATTTTTGGCTCGTTGAGTCACGAACACCCCCTCGCAAGCTTTGTACCGCTTTATAAGTACGCAATCTTTGCCTCTGTAATCGGGTGGGGGTGCTTGCAACTGCAATTTTTCGCGGACCACAATGTGTACAATATGTAAGTACAGTATTAGATTAGTGTATGTACTATACAAGTAAGTGTAATACTACATTACTGCATGTACTGAGTGTACTATGTCTAGTGTACTATGTACTAGAGTTCTACATGTAGGGAGCTAGACTACTACATGTATATTAGGTGCATGATTCAATTTCCTAACCTGGACTGGAACCAACACATGTGGTCATGCAGAACAACCCCTAAACGGGTACATATTTCTGGATGTGCCCCTTTCTACATGCCCTGAACTTAGATAGTATAGATTTCTGAATGTGCCCCTTTCTACATGCCCTGAACTTAGATAGTATAGATTTCTGAATGTGCCCCTTTCTACACGCCCTCAACTTAGATAGTCTAGATTTCTGAATGTGCCCCTTTCTACATGCTCTCAACTTAGATAGCATATATTTCTGAATGTGCCCCTTTCTACACGCCCTTAACTTAGATATTATAGATTTCTGAATGTGCCCCTTTCTACATGCCCTGAACTTAGATAGTCCATAACTGATAATGCAACCCTTGTCGATGACCCTAACAGGAATGGTCATCAATGGCTTCGGCGCCGGAAATATTGGCTCCTCATTTGGTGCTTAGGTCAAGAAGTTTTCCCAGAAGAATCAGATGAAGTTTGTGATAGCCAGTATTCCACTTCATGGTATCACTGAGCCTGCATATGGTGGCGGTGGCGCCCTGGGAGAGCTCATGAAGTACGGTGTAGCACAGGCTATCAACCTGGATGCTTACCAAGCACGCATCGTACTCCTGCTGGCTCTGGCTGAGAAGCCTAGTCTGTCTATCAACAAGCTGCAGGGCATGTACAACGACACTACTCCCATGACTTATCAGTCTGGGTAAGCATATAATCACCATCATCGCCTTGACCATCCATCATAACCACTCATTATGAGTATGCACATGATCACCATCCGAACATCCCCCCCCCCTCCCCCCTCCCCCCTGCCTTCACTTTGAGGCCGCATACCCAGACTCCCTGACAGTAACCTGAGCCCCCCTCCGCCCCGCCTCCACTTTAAGGTCTCATACCCAGACCCCCAGGCAGTCATGTTGTTGAAGATGAACTTTTTCCCGCTCTCAGTCTTTCCATCGGATAGAAGGCTACCTCGATTATGAATGGTATTGCTTGTACATGGGGATAGACTATATCAATTCATATGATGTTGACCAAAGACTACATAACTCGTCTTTGGTCAACATCATATGAATTGATGGTCCCTACTTGTACAGCACAATATATGCATGGATTAAAAAGCATGAAAAGGTTACTGATTACACCAAGAAAAAATATGTATACCGATTGTCAACAAAGATCAACCCCATTCTAGAGCTGGTGGAGTCTGTCCCTGAGCCGATCTTGTTAGCTTTTGCCTTCATTCAGTCACAGAGGGCTAGGTTTAGGGTGAGGGCTAGGTTTGATCAAAAGCCCCCCCCCCCCCCCCCCCCCCCCAGTGAAAGAAAGGATGATAATGCAGACAGTGTGATCATTGAGCGCGTGTTCATAATTGTATTTTTTCACTGACCTATTTAGGGATAGGCAATATAATATCATATGATATCATTTCATCATACGATATCATATGATGCAAGCGGTCTGACTAGGTACAATTGGCCTATGGTTTCATATCATATGATTTAATATCATATGATATTTGTTTTATGTCATATTCGTCTTTGGTCAACATCATATGATACGTCGGTCCCGACACCTATTTCGTTCCTCTTTTCACTTTACCCAAATGAGTACTCCGAATGACTTATACTTCAGGATCGGCAATATGATATCATATTTCCTGGGGTGAAAGTCCTTTCACAACTTAAAAAAAAAACTCATATTATATTATTTGATACTGGCGGTCTGACTAGGTAACTTTGGCCTGGGGCATGATATCATATGATTTTAAATCATATGATTTTTGTATGATATCGTATGATATTATACTCGTCTTTGGTCAATATCATATGATTTGTCGTCTCTACTTATACTACATTTTGTAAAGACCGCTTCATCAGTCTCGACTCTTCTGGCTCTTTGCCCCCTCACTCAACTCAGCTTTTTTATAGTTATGAAATGAGTCATACCCCAGGAAGTGGATCTCGCGACAGTGGACCCGAGTTGCAGTCAGAACAATTGCTCGTCGCCACTGCTATTAGTAGCAGGCGCATAATACTACCCCCTATCACGCTGTCCATTGTGATCAGAGCCCCTGGGCCGACCTCCAGGGATCCCACAAGGGCACCCTATTGAGATATATTGGGGCCAGGATGGGTTGCCGCCTTGCCGGTGCATTCAGTTGCGAGTAGGTGTGTTCAAAAGTATCAGCCGCTTCCGAAATAAAGTAACCTATGGAGCCTGTCTACAAATTTCGTCACCCACACTGTTCCATTCTGGGAGTTCGGGGTCCAAACTTACAGCGCTAGGTAAAACCTCTCTCTAATAACCGAGCCAAGTCCAGTGGGGACGTTTTCCCGGGTGATCTATTGCTAGGCTCCAAACCTATTTTCACACTTTAGCGCTTTCCGGACCTCCGCAGCGTGTTTGGGCATGGAGGGATACCGATGTTTCTCACATGGTGGGTATACTAGACTCATCTTGCATGCACATCTGGCACCCATTCAAATTTGAACTGACTATTGAGGATGGCGCTCCATGCAATGGGTCAAGTGCTCACATAGAGGCCTACATGCTGGGGTCCATACCCATTTAGGTTAATGTGTGTGCCCACGACACACACCAGCATCAGTGTAGCACAACATGCTTACCAGTCGGACCCCCCAAGTACACCTACGGGGGCTACAATACATTTGGGTGTGCCTTGTGTAATATAGGGTACTTCTGACGTGCCCCAACACCCGTGTTAATTTGACAATCCAAATGGGGAAAATGGAGAAACTGGTTTACAGCTCCCAGTCATTGCTTCACAACACATGATGAAACATGCATAATATAAGCCATCATTTCTGTTATATCCATAAATGTCACCCAAGTGGTTTAGGAAGGTGGTTGACATGTGGCAAATTTTAAAAGATGCTTAATACTTTTGAACAAGCCTAGAGCAAGCCTCCCTATTTTAAGTGCGAGGCACCCCGTGAGGCGCCCCGCGAGGCACCCGGATTTGCATCGATACTTGCACGATACTCCACGATACCCTAGGCTAACTCAGGCTATTTTGCGTTAATTGGTTCGATCATCTTGTAACCAGTCATCGCCTCCTTGGCCAGCGGGTCTGCCGCAGCATTCCCTGCAATACCTGAAAGCGATTGGAGTATTGGACCTTGAGCAGGCGTGTGGTAGCAGCAGCGTTATGTAGTCAGATAATGTAGATGGCTGTGTCCTGCAGTAGATCGCGGTGCTTGATCTCCCAGGTCCAGCTTGGGTGGCAAGTATGCAAGTTAAGAAGCTGTTTGTCGGAGAAGGGTAGGTCATGCATTCAAATGTAGTCCCCTACTAGGAACACAAGTCCAAATACGCCTCAAAAAGTAGGCCTGCAACACTAAATGAACCCATGTCCTGGCGGCCACAAATGAGCCAACTGGGCTTCCTGTTAGCTGCTTCACCGGTTCCTCTGACACGCACCGGCTAGCCTGTACCCTGGTTAGGTTCCTGGCTGCCGGCCCTTTCATCCGCTGGTACCCCTTGATGGGTCTCCTGCCTCTGTAAAGTTATTCTCGTCTCCGTGTATAGATTGGCGCGTCTGTTCCGCTGCAAGCATCTCTGTCCACTCTCTGAAGTGTTTTTAGCTGATAGAAATGTAGCAAGATAGCACGGTACCTCAGGGTACCGGAGTGTTGAGTCCGTGCCATAGCTGGCAGCGGCACTACAGTACAGTGCAACAGGGCGGGAGTCTAGTGCACTCTTAAGTCACTCTAGATGATCCGGGAAAGCCGGTGAATAAGTGAATAACACTTACCGAATTAGTGTGCGTCCCAGGACGCAACCCCTGGGGTCTGTTTGAAGTACCCTGGATCCTGGACTGTGTAGCCAAGGCGATGAGGTCGAGGTCATTACACGCCAAACATTTTTTAACCATTGCCTACATGTTACCTACCGTACCATGATTATCACCACTCAAAAGCTAAAATGTTCAGTCATGAGAGAAAGCCACAAAGTTAAAGCACGGTAAATTACATAAAATATCCCCAAATTTGTTTACTTCCAACCTTCATGCCTAACTAATTCAGGCCCAATCGAAAAAGTGTTTGTCTCTGAACAGCGCTACGAGGACGGGGACAGGGAACAGCCAAGAAGCTGCAACGTGCAGACCTAAAATGGATTAATGGAACATAACAGTGTGTCAGTGTCTGCGGTACGTCTCAAATCATCAACCTGCCTCTTTTTGAGCCACTATTAGCAGATACCAGGCAGCTGCAAGAGCCAGCCACAAGGTCAAGACCGGAGTTTTCCACTGTATTGGAATTCCTAGCTTGCCATTGTTTAGACGAACTGACCAGCTTTAGGTTCTGCTCAGACGGGGGAAAGGAGCTGCCTAGAAGCTGCTGCATGCAAATTATTAAGTTCCAACCTTTATGCGTATTTAATTGAGGTCCAATCAGAACAATGATTTCGTCTCTGAACAGCACTACGAGGACGGTGGAGGGGAGCAGCCAAGAAGCTGCAACGAGCAGACCTAAGATGAAACAGTGTCGGGTGTGTGTCATATCATCACCACTGCCCTTCCTTTCGTAGCACTCTCAGCAGGTCCCAGACAGCTACGAGAGCAAGCCACAGGGTTGAGGGTGGCGTTGAAGACGAGGGAGGGTTGAGGAGGGAGGGGGGAAACTACCCTCCAGTGAGCTAGCAACCACAAGACAGATCTCCTATACCCTATACCCTAAAACCTAAAACCTATATCCTAAACCCTAAACCCTAAACCCGAGGAGGATCGTGGAGGAGGAAAGTCTAAGCAGCGACCGGTGGCTTGGCTGAAGCATCGACACACACGATTATAAATGTTTCTAACGTCAACGTCGCAGACTGTTGGCCAGGGCATTGGTTAGTATTGGTTTGCGTTGGTTTGCATTGATAATGATTTAATTATATTGTGCAATGAAATGATCACTGTAGCACGAACTCAGGCCACCCATCAGTAAAACGATGGTTTGGGGTTCAGTTCATCAATGTTTTTTCTTTTTAAGCCCTTCCTATCACGGCCAGTCCCTTTGGCCTATTTGGCCTACCCCTGGACTAACATACATACATGCATTGGTTGGAATCGGTTGGCATGGGCAACAGGATGATACGTGACAGGTTGTAAGGTCCAGACGGACTGGGATTTCAAAATTGTAGCCAAGCCAAAGAAAACTTACAGCTTGGGGTCGGGTTCCAAGAATTAGGCTGGACCAGGATTACCCGTATTTCTATTTAATTTTGTATATCCTATGTGAAGAAGGATACATCCCCTTGGATATGGTTTGCAGTTAGGACCTTTTACAAGTAATTTAATGTCGTGTTGCATGTTTACCCTTTTGTAAGCTGAGCCTTCTCTCCCCATGCCCCAAATGGAATGTAAATAGGCTATTGACATTGCACACACGGCACTAGACTATAGCTTAAAAAAATGAAAGTGAACGGACCAAGTTGCAAGCTTTGTTTGGGTAGCCACATGGTATGTTTGGGGCATGCATGGAGTACACATACATGATAGGTAGAGCTGCCAGATGTGTGCCCTGGGCCACACACTTGCTAGTATGTGCCAGATTACCCTACCTAAGCAGCCCTATTTGGGCATACCAAGATTAGAATCACACATGGTGTCCATGAGGCACATCCAGACCTCCCCGCCCACATTTGTGTGTACTCAATGCACCCCCCAAGTATGCCATGTGGCTACCCAAACCAACCTTTCAACTTGGTCCGATGACTTCACCATTTAAACGTCGCATCCCGGTTATAGATCACCAAGCGGGGCCGGCCCGAGTGCCGATCACACGCGACCACCGTGCCTGGCCTTAGACATGAAGAAAACTGAGAGGGTAGAGGACACGCTCAGCCTAGGTTGTGCAGAAATGGTGCGGTATGGAAGATGAAATTCGCCAGAAACGTCGATGGGGTTGGTTACAAGCGTAACCATACGGGTCATCCTGGTACGCCCTAAGTCATTATGTTCAAGTTCAGGCGAAACCTTTGGATATTCAGTTATTTGGGAAGATGTTACAGTCTGCATCTCGATAACTCGATAAAGTCCAAGCAGCTCTTATAGCATAGTGCCGGAAGCTCTACCGATCGTACGGTATATTATTATCCAGCACTACATGGGATGGCGTGAGTCATCCCTTGGAAGGCCCTACATGCACATCGAACTGTAAGGTATCCATCACTACAAGGGATGGCAGGAGCCCATAACACTCCCCCCAATTCCTGGAACTCTTTGACAACGGGGGAGATCTCTAGTATTAGAGAGGTGAAAAACCTGCAAGTGGCAGGGGAATTCTTGAACGAGGTAGTGGCAATATGTCCATTTCAGGACAGAAGTACACCAGATCTCACTAATGTTTGTCTCCCATGAGGGGAAATCCTGAAGCATGAAATAAGGACTCTTTCAGTCCATACATAGCGTAAACGAGGATGCTTTTAACACTCCTTTCAGACTTGTGCAGTCCAGAGATATAGGGAGAAAGCTTGTGGGGGAGGGAAATATAATCAATGTCCTGATGGGTACTAACAATCCTAAGCTGAAAATCTCACCACTGGCTCTAGGGGATCCTAAATGGTTACCTTGAGGTTGGACCAAAGGATTTGTCGATAACACACACAACACAAACAGAAGACCCATATGGACGAAGGCTGGAGATATTAGTGAACTCCAGACATATTAAGTGTATTTATACCAGGCGTTTGGCATGCTTTCAAAATAATCTAGTTTCTTAGGTGACATACAGCTTAGGTAGCCAGCCTGGCATCCCAAGGACATATAAGTTAGGTAAACAGCCTGGCATCCCAAGGGCATACAACTTAGGTAGACAGCCTGGCATCCCAAGGTCATACAACTTAGGTAGCCAGCCTCACATCCCAAGGAAATACAACTTAGGTAGCCAGCCTGGCATCCCAAGGAAATACAACTTAGGTGGCCAGCCTGGCATCCCAAAGGCAGACAAAATTAGTTAGCCAGCCTGGCATCCTAAGGACATACAAGTTAGGTAGCCAGCCTGGAATCCCAAGGAAATACAACTTAGGTAGCCAGCCTGGCACTCCAAAGACATAAAACTTAGGTAGCCAGCCTGGCATACCAAGGACATAAAACTTAGGCAGCCAGCCTGGCATCCCAAGGTCATATAACCTAGGAAGCCTGCTTGGCATCTCAAGGAAATACAACTTAGGTATCCAGCCTGGCATTCCAAGGAAATACAACTTAGGTAGCCAGCCTGGCATCCCAAGGAAATTGCAAGGACACAGGCAGATATGAGGCAACATCCGACATCCTCACCAGACCCCCATCAGCCCTCAACCCCCCTGATATTCCCCAAACCACATGGGATAGATACAGGCCCGACCTCTTCCTCATTGATGCAAATCCAAACCGAGAAAGGTTACTGGGCTACTGCTCAGACACTAACCACCACATTCAATTCCAGGAGAAGAGCGTCCAGCATAAAGAGCTCTAACGTATCCTTCGACAACAAGGATTTATTGTCCACCATCTAGTCTTCACCATCAGTATTTCTGGTACCATACCCATCACAATTATTACCAATCTCTCCATCTTACGGATCAGTCGCAAACACGTAGACAAACTCATCTCTAAGCTGCTCAGAGAATCTATTGCCTCATATATATTTATGTACCAGCATTCTTGCCACACGTCGCATGAAGAAGTCCCTACCGCTTGGAGGGTGACGCTTACTATGCCATGGTGACTTCCCTAGCTGCGGCATACGGGAGGGTCACCTTCACACCACGCCCCTCCAGGCGTTTGTTTCTTTCTTTTACCCGTCGTGCCAATTAAGGGTTGTGTCAATTGACTGTCATGTCAATTAATGGTCGTTTCAATTAACGGTCCTGTCCCCGTTCAACAAATGGCTTAATGGCAGAGCTCCTTGAACGACGTAGGTGCCGGGTTCGAATGGGTGCGCTTAAGTGTTCGCCGTCGCCGTCGCCGTCGCTGTCAAATGCCATGGTAGCTTAGTCTAGGTAAAGTAGCAGCCCGGTCCCTACCGCCGTAAGAAGGGGCTCCCTTAAAACCATGCCCCACCAGGCGTTATCATTACATTTATCACGTTTAACAGTCATGATGACATCCTGCAAAACGCTAAGCACTCGGAACCATGGCTTGGGTAGACCTCCGACATGCACAAACATGCATGAACAGGCCAGGAGGTAGTTCCGGCATGTTCGAGCATGTTCGTGCATGTCGGAGGTTTACCCAAGCCCTGGTTCCGAGTGCTTAGCGCTTTGCAGGATGTCATCATTACTGTTAACCGTGATAACAGTCCTGTTGTTGCCGTCGCTGTTTCCGAGTTAGCTGCACTGTTTCTTTTTGGGGGCTACGCGTAGCAGCTTCTAGGAGGCTCCCTATCTCTGTCCTTGAGCCATACCTGAAACTAGCTAGTGTGTCTAAAAGCTGATATGACAAGCATTCCAATGCAGCTTCAAGCATTGGGTTTGACCCAATGGCTAGCTAATGGAGCTGGCGAGAAGCTGCCGTGTGTAGCCCAAAAATGAAACAGGGGTTAGCCGTCAACTGCGTCGCTGATCTAATAATCTCTCCTTATTCTGCCACGTTGAAACAAAACAAGGTCACTTGGCTTGGCACCAAACTGACCAAGTGCGTTTAGAGTCCTGCTATTGTTCTCTACACAATCACTTTAGATGATGGCCTTGCACAGTGGCTAGCATGATGGGCCCTTCAAGCCCACCTCCAAAGAAGCCAAAGAACTTTCGTAACCCCTTTCCGTCTGCACCTATAAATGTACCCTGCCAGCCCAGCATCCTGCCAGCCCAGGGATTACCACTTCTCGGTCAGAAAAGGTGTATTATAGATAGAAGGGTGCCGTTGGGGTATGTATGTATGTATGTATGTATGTATGTATGTATGTATGTATGTATGTATGTATGTATGTATGTATGTATGTATGTATGTATGTATGTATGTATGTATGTATGTATGTTACAGTCCAGGGGTAGGCCAAATAGGCTAAAGGGACTTGGCCAACCGTATATGAAGGGCTTAAAAAGAACAAGCACTGATGAACTGAGCCCCAAACAATTGTTTAACCGACGGGGGCCCTGAGTTTGTGCTACAGTGATAAGTTAATTCTACAATATTGATAAATAATCATTTCTGGCGTGCGGAAAAGGGTCCCTAAGACCCCCCATATTAGCAGTGGGGCTCATAAACTGTTGGAGCATACTCGGGAGGCACTTTTTATTTTAGCGATGTTTCGCTATTAGCAATAAAAAACATCGCTATCGAGATTGGCGTAGCGATGAAAGCAATTTAAGCTGTGCATCTAGATCTGGCCTTTGAGTCCCAACTGGGCTGGCTCAGGCCGCCTAGGAGCTGACTTGGCATTGAGAAGGAGAGCAATAACACCTTGTTGTCCCTGGTCAGAAACTTGAAAATGAACTGAACAAAGGTGAATAATCTAGCTAGGTGCCTCGAGAGGCTTTCAATCTGTTTTCGGTTTAATACGGAAAATATATATTATGACCACCCCCCAAATATACTTAGGGGACGGCAAATCATATGATGTTGACCAAAGACGAGTATGATATCATATGATATCATATGATTTAATATCATATGATATGATGCCCCAGGCCAAAGTTACCTAGTCAGACCACCGGCATCATATGATATCATATGATATCATATTGCCGAACCCTACATATACTTAGCCCCCCCCACCCCACCCCACCCCCTCCTGAATAAATCTTGTATTGTCCCTGGTCATATACTTGAAAAGGAACCAAACAAAGGTGAATAGTCTAGCTAGGTGCCTTAAGAGGCTTTAAATCCTGTTTTGGCTGAATATGGAAAATATATATTATGACCACTCCCTGACTCAATCTTGTATTGTCCCTCGACATAAAATTGAAAAGGAACCAAACAAAGGTGAATAGTCTAGCTAGGTGCCAGTGTTTCATTTTTTGACGACGCGTCGCCATTCCGTAAAATGCTACACCCCCCGGACCCCCCGATATTGGGACGTGCTGCCCCCCGACCCCCCCCAGGCTCTGTGCTTCGCACTCCGCCATGCTTTGGCTACGCAACTATCCTGAAATCAGGGTTGAGTAGCCCAAGTAGCTACTCAACCTGGACTACAGAAATCTGAAATAAAAAACACTGCTAGGTGCCTCTAGAAGCTTTCAATCCGTTTTTGGTTTAATACGGAAAATATATATTATGACCCCCCCCCCCCCATATATACTTAGGCCCCCCCTGACTAAATCTTGTATTGCCACTGGTCAGAAACTTGAAAAAGAACAAAATAAAGGTGAATAGTCTACTAGCTAGGTGCTTTGAGAGGCTTTCTAAGTTTTCTAACTGTTTTTGGTTGGTCGGCCCGTAGGCAGCCAGACCTGTGCAGTGACACCACTAATAATAATAAAGTTGATCGAAATCGCCAGGCCCCCTTTAACTAACTGGCTAACTGAACATGGTAACTGATGGTGTCAGGTGCCATATTTCTAGGGAATGGCAATATGATATAATATGATGCCAGCAGTCTGGCTAGGCTAAAGTGACCATTTACATATAATATCATATGATGCAGTTTGTATGATATCATATGATGTCATAATCGCCTTTGGTCTACATCATATGTATGATATGCCAGTCCCTACATATTTCCAAGCACAAATCTCAGGAGATTTACGTCTACCACCCCAAATAGCCAGGATGCTAGAGGTAGAGCCGTCTTGTAGAAACACACACTCACACACACACACACACAAACACACACATACACACCTTGACCCCCCACCCCACCCCACCCCCCCACACACAAACAACAAGGCACAAACAAATATGCACACCATCACTACCATCAAACATACCTCTACCATCCCCAATAGCCGGGATGCTAGAAGTAGAGAAAGCAAGTGCACTAAGTTGCTTCATGTTTGGCTGCGTAGAAAGCCAGGATAGCTGCCATGAAGCTACTGCTCGTAGCTCAAATACAAAACTATGTTCAACCTACTTTCCATTCTAGCGCACATTTAGATGTGTGCTAGAATACAATAATATGAGAGGGGGGGATAAGATTGTGCGAGAAGGGAAAAGTCCTGTTGCTAAGCATATCCAGCTTGCACATTAGCTAATGCTGTAAGTTGACATGCTTTGGGCCATACCTTTAGCTATAAGGCCCATACTACACACTTTTTAGCTTATAAACTATAAACACAAATCTATTTTGTTTGTTTTTGTTGCAGTTTTTGTTGCAGTTTTTGTTTGCAGTTTTTGTTTGCAGTTTTTGTTGCAGTTTTTCTTTTTGTTGCAGTTTTTGTTGCAGTTTTTGTCGCAGTTTTTGTTGCAGTTTGTTTGTAAGATAAATAAGACAAGGCTTACGATATCATATTATGCAGTTTTTATGATATCGTATTATTCAGTTTATATGATATCATATGAAGCAGTTTGTATTATATCATATTATTCTGTTTGTATGATATCATATTATGCAGTTTGTATGATATCATATGAAGCAGTTTGTATGATATCATATTATGCAGTTTTTATGATATCATATTATGCAGTTTGTATGATATCATATCATGCAGTTTGTATGATATCATATGATGCCGGCAGTTTGACTAGGCTAAAGTGACCATTTGCATATATTATCATATGATTCAGCTTGTATTGCATCATATGATGCAGCTTGTATAACATCACATGATATCATACTCGCCTTTGGTCTTCATCACATATAATAAAAAACAGTGGGCTCTATTCCATCTCATGCCTTATCTTTGGGGCTTTGAGCAGGAGCTTCTAGGCAGCTCTCTAAGCCAGCCACTGAGATCAGCCACAATATTTCAGCAGCACTAGAAAGGAGATTTATCAGCTTCCAGGTGCACTAGGTTGCTTCTTGTTTGGCAGCGTAGAAAGCCAGGATTGCTGCCAAGAAGCTACTGCGCGTAGCTGAAAATAAAAAACTATGCTCGATCTACTTTCCATTCTATGTTGATGAATTGGGACCTGGCCCAGCGGCTGGCTCAGGGAGCTGCCTAGAAGCTGCAGCTCGTAGCTGAAAAGAAAATCTATGGAGCCAGCCACTGATGCTAGCCCAAATATTTCAGCAGCACTAGAAAGCAGATGCTGTTAGCTTCCAGGTGCACTACATTACTTCGTGTTTGGCTGCATAGAAAGCCAGGGTAGCTGCCAAGAAGCTACTGTTCATGGGCGGGGGTGCCAGACGGTGGGTAGGTGGGTGGGTGGGTGGGGGCTATTGGAACCACTCGGGAAGCACTGGAGGCAATGCAGACAATTAGAAGGACCTGTGGCTGTGCATAGGACGTCTATGTACAAGAACACAACACACAAACACAGTGCCCACCACACCGTTAGGGGGCATGAACTTGCCTGCTGGGGCCTGGTCTTGTTGGGCCGGTGGTTCGACAGAGGGTGTGAATAAAGGAGGTCCTTGGGTAGCTGCCAAGAAGCTACTGCTCATGGCTGAAAATAAAAAAACTATGTTCAACCTACTTTCCATTCTAGCGCACATTTAGATGTGTGCTAGAATACAATAATATGAGAGGGGGGGATAAGATAGTATGATAAGGGAAAAGTCCTGTTGCTAAGCATATCCAGCTTGCACATTAGCTAATGCTGTAAGTTGACATGCTTTGGGCCATACCTTTAGCTATAAGGCCCATACTACACACTTTATAGCTTGCACACTTAAAACACCTTTATTGTTTCTTGCTGCTTGAAGCTGCTTGAAGGGAAACAAGAAGCAAGAAACCTTAAAACCCTGTCTTGTTTCTTGCTTCTTGTTTCTGGAATATGAACAGCCCATACTCCCTCCTTTATAGCTCATACACTTTAAACACTTTTTTTTCGTTCTTGTTTTTTGTTTCTCGTTTCTCGTTTCTTTATGAGAAACAATAAAAGGTTTCAACAAAAAAAGCAGGTGAACTAGATGGATTAGACATGTTGGTGTAACAGTACCTGGCCTGTACAATGGACCTGGGTATGCCTGTAAAATGACAAAACAAAAACTTGTGGCTGGCTACACTTATAACGGGCTGCTACTTTACATGGACAACGCTACTATGGCAGTACTGCTGATCCACCATAGCTGAACCATGCAACCAGTTCCTGGATACTGTATGGTACAGTGCATCTAACTGCATACACTGACCAGTACCATAGCTAAACCGTGCTACAGGTCCCATGGCTAGTATTTTGTACCATAGCTATACCATGCTATCAGTCCCTGGATACTGTATGGTGCGGTGCATCTAAGTGTACTGCATCAAACTGTACTGCAACAAACTGTACTGCACCAAACTATATACCCCAACCAGTACCATAGCTAAACCATGCTACCGGTCCCCGGATACTGTATGGAACGGTGTATCTAACTGTACTGCATCTAACTGTACACACTGCCCTGTACCATAGCTGAACAATGTTACCAGTCCTTGGATGCTGCATGGTACGGTGCATCTAACAGCACTGCATTTATATGTATACACTGCCCTGTACCATAGCTAAACAATGCTACCGGTCCCCGGATACTGTATGGTACGGTGCATCTAATTGTACTGCATCTAACTGTATGCACGGACCAGTACTATAGCTAAACCATGCTACCGGTCCCCGGATACTGTATGGTACGGTATATCTAATTGTACTGCATCTAACTGTACACACTGCCCTGTACCATAGCTGAACCATGCTACCGGTCCCCAGATGCTGTATGGTACGGTGCATCTAATAGTACTGCATCTAACTGTATGCACGGACCAGTACTATAGCTAAACCATGCTACCGGTCCCCGGATGCTGCATGGTACGGTGCATCTAATTGTACTGCATCCAACTGTACTGCATCTAACTGTATAAACTGACCAGTACCATAGCTAAACCATGCTACCGGTCCCCGGATACTGTATGGTAAGGTGCATCTAATTGTACTGCATCTAACTGTATAAACTGACCAGTACCATAGCTAAACCATGCTACCGGTCCCCGGATACTGTATGGTACGGTGCCTCTAATTGTACTGCATCCAACTGTACTGCATCTAACTGTATAAACTTAACAGTACCATAGCTAAACCATGCTACCGGTCCCCGGATGCTGTATGGTACGGTGCATCTAGCTGTACTGCATCTAAATGGATACACTGACCAGTACTATAGCTAAACCATGCTACCGGTCCCATGGCCACTATATTATACCTTAGCTAAACCACGCTACCAGTCCCTGGATACTGAATGGTCCGGTGCATCTAACTGGACTGCATCAAACTGTACAGCATATAACTGTATACTCCAACCAGTACCATAGCTAAACCATTCTACCCGCCCTGGGATAATGTTTGTTACGGTGCATCTAACTGAACTGCAGCAAACCGTACTGCATCTAACTGTATACCCCGACCAGTACCATAGCTCAACCATGCCACTGGTCCCTGGATACTGTATGGTACGGTGAATCTAACTGTACTGCATCCAAATATACTGTATCTAACTGTATAAACTGACCAATACCATAGCTAAACCATGCTACCGGTCCCTGGAAACTGTATGGTACAGTGTATCTAACTGCATACACTGACCATTACCATAGCTAAACCATGCTACCGATCTCCGGATAGTGTATGGTACAGTGCATCTAACTGTAGTGCATCTAACTGCATACACTGACCAGTTACATAGCTAAACCATGCTACCGGTCCCATGGCCAGTATATTGTACCATAGCTAAAGAAAGCTACCAGTCCCTGGATACTGGATGGTACGGTGCATCTTACTGTACTGCATCGAACTGTATACACTGACAAGTACCAAAGGTAAACCATACTACCAGTCCCTGAATACTGTATGGTACGGTGCATCTAACTATACTGCATGTAACTGTACACTCAGACCAGGACCATAGCTAAACCATGCTACCGGTCCCATGGCCAGTATACTGTACCATAGCTAAACCTTGTAGCTTATTCAGGATATTGCACCATGTAGCTTATTCAGGAGATTGTACCATGTACACTGCAAACTTGAGAGGTCTTCGTCACCCTTTATTTGGCTTGAAAGGGTGCTTCTTGGCAGGGTGGGTATTTGAACAGGCAACCTTTAAGAAGGGTAGATTGATGCAGTTGGGGTGCCAGAGATTTTATTTCCCACCATATCTAGCGATCGCTAGCTTTGACCCCCGCATAGAAAAAAAAGTTGTTTCCCCCCCTAAACGGTCCTAAAATTCTACAAAAAGCTATTCAAAGCTGTAGAAAGCTCTAAAACCTGCAACCTTTAAGTTGGGTACATTGATGCAGTTGGGGTTGGAGACCGCTCTACTACAAGCCATTTTCAGTGGTATACAATGGTCTAATGGTAGACCAGATCGCTTAAGGAAGAAGAGTCGGAGGTTCGACTCCCCCTTCGGTCGCTCTTGGCGTTGCAGGTCGTCGTCAGCCGCGATGGTAGCTTGTCCAGTTGAGGTAGGAGACCGCTCCCCACCCCCGTACAACGGGCTCCCTTAACACCACTCGCCACCAGGCGTTATCATTCCCTTTTTTATATTCTTGCAGGAAAAGGGTGCTCACATTTGGGACCCCTCACATTTGCAGTGGGAGGTCATTCTAAATCAAACAGACAAGAGTACAAGAAGATGCTGATAACCCCTGACATTTGCAGTGGTAGCTCATTCTCACTCAAACTGAAAATAGTGTAAGAAGATGCTGATGACCCCTGACAGTTGCAGTAGTAGCTCATTCTCACTCAAACTGAAAATAGTGTAAGAAGATGCTGATCACCCCTGACAGTTGCAGTAGTAGCGTAGTCTAAATCAAACTGGTAAGAGTGTAAGAAGATGCTGATCATCCCTGGCAGTTGCAGTGGTAGCCCAGTCTAAATCAAACTGAAGGGAGTGTAAGAAGATGCTGATGACCCCTGACAGTTGCAGTAGGAGCTCATTCTCACTCAAACTGAAGGAAGTGTAAGAAGATGCTGATCACCCCTGACAGTTGCAGTGGTAGCTCAGTCTAAATCATACTGGTAAGAGTGTAAGAAGATGCTGATCACCCCTGGCAGTTGCAGTGGTAGCTCAGTCTAAATCAAACTGAAAATAGTGTAAGAAGATGCTGATGACCCCTGACAGTTGCAGTGGTAGCTCAGTCTAAATCAAACTGAAGGGAGTGTAAGAAGATGCTGATGACCCATCACATTTGCAGTAGGAGCTCATTCCAAATCAAACTGAAGGGAGTGTAAGAAGATGCTGATCACCCCTGACAGTTGCAGTGTTAGCTCAGTCTAAATCAAACTGGTAAGAGTGTAAGAAGATGCTGATCACCCCTGGCAGTTGCACTGGGAGCTCAGTCTAAATCAAACTGAAGGGTGTGTAAGAAGATGATGATGACCCATCACATTTGCAGTAGGAGCTCATTCCAAATCAAACTGAAGGGAGTGTAAGAAGATGCTGATGACCCCTGACAGTTTCAGTAGTAGCTCATTCTCACTCAAACTGAAAATAGTGTAAGAAGATGCTGATCACCCCTGACAGTTGCAGTGGTAGCTCAGTCTAAATCAAACTGGTAAGAGTGTAAGAAGATGCTGATCACCCCTGGCAGTTGCACTGGGAGCTCAGTCTAAATCAAACTGAAGGGAATGTAAGAAGATGCTGATGACCCATCACATTTGCAGTAGGGGCTCATTCCAAATCAAACTGAAGAGTGTATAAGAAGATGTCCTCCTGTAAAAGGGTAGGACGAGAAAAGAGCAGAGGGTAAGTGACAGGATATGAGGATAATTGATTTTTTTAATGGTTTGTTTAGAGTTTTTCTAACTCAAACCGAAGAGAGTATAAGGTGTCCTCCTGTAAAGGGTAAGACAAGAAAAGAGCAGAGGTTAAGTGACAGGATAAGTGATAGGCGTTTGTGTTTTTGTTATGTTTTTTTTTACTTGTAATAGAGCAACGGATAAGTAACAGGATAAGTGACAGTTTGTTTTTGTATGTTGGATTTATTTTACAAGTTGTAAAATAGCAGATGGTAAGTGACAGACGTTTTTTTGTTTGTTACTGGCCTTTGGATTTTGTTTTTTACTGAAGATATTCGCTTCAAAGGGAAAGTGACCGCCTTTGTGCCATAGTCTACCCTTTTCAAAATTATCATCGAATAGAGTGTAGGGATTACAGCTCGCAGACTGGCATACGACACCATTTTTGAATTTAAACTTTAATTCCAAGGGATTTTAAAATCCTATGATCTTTGTTATTTCCTGATTCTGGGCAATTGGCTCCAGAACCAATAGTGCACACCCCTGATGTAATGTTTTTTTTTTATTTGTGGGTGCTTTTTATTTTTGTTTAAAGCACAGAGTCTCATACACCCTCGCGGTGTCAAGTAGACTTTAACATGTAATGTAATGTAATGTAATGTAATGTAATTGCAATGCCTTATAAAGAACCCTGCATCCCACCAGCACCAGAAAGCACCTCCCCCCCAGACGTACCCCCTCTTCCTCCCTGTGTGAAAGGCAGTTGAAGCTGTGTAAAGTTATCCAGACAATAAGTATTACCATTTATGTATGATATCATATGATGCAATTTGTATAATATTATATGATGCAATTTGTATGATATCATATGATATCATACTCGCCTTGGGTCAATATCATATGATATGCCGGTCACTAAACATACATACAGGGGGGAAGGGGGGGGGGGGGGGGGGGGGGGGGGGGTTAGAGCAAACTAAAGACTTCATAGCGTGGGTGTCTAAAATATACTTCTTGAACACCCCCTGTTAATATCCATTTGAATCTAGTACATAGCGACACTACATGACATGAGACGTCACACGAGAGCAGGACAGCTACTGCTTTTGGGTTGGTTGGTTAGTTACTGCTTTAGGGCTTAGTAACTGCTTTGGGGTTAGTTAGTTACAGCTTTAGGGCTTAGTTACTGCTTTGGGGTTAGTTAGTTACTGCTTTAGGGCTTAGTAACTGCTTTAGGGCTTAGTTACTACTTAAACCGGTCCCTAGATGCGATGCGATGCGATTTCAACTCACCAAGATCCCCTTGAGCTTTTCAGGTCCAGTGCCCATGGCAACCACCCTCCTCACACGTGCCGTCTTAGAGTGCAGGCCAGGTGCTCCCTTTTCTCCAGAATTCAATCCCATGGTGTCCTTAATTGCAAGAAGTCCATCACGACGAGACGAACTCGACGCAGGACAGATGGAACCGGCAGGTTGAATGGAGCCTGGAGAATTGACATCAGTCTGCCTCATGCCGGCATCTGCAGTATCGGAAATTTTGAGGAGCTTGGTAGTGCTGGCTACGTTGGGGCCACTGCCCATCCTTCTAGGGCTGGTTACATTGGCGCCGCTGCCCAACCTGCTAGCACTGATTACATTGGCATCGTTGCCCTTCCTGCTAGTGCTGATAACATTGGCAGGGCTGCTCATTGTGATAGGGATGATTTTATTGGCACTGCTGTCCCTAGTGCTAGTGAGGGTTACCTGGGCACCGCTACACATCCTACGAGTGCTGGTTACATTAACACCGCTGCCCTTCCTGCTAGTGCTGATAACATTGGCAGGGCTGCCATCCGGGCTAGCGATGGTTACGTCAGCACTGCTGTCCCTGGCGCTAGTGAGGGTTACCAGGGCACCGCTGCCCATCCTACTAGCGCTGGTTACATTGGCACTGCTGCCCTTCCTGCTAGTGCTGATAACATTGGCAGGGCTGCCATCCGGGCTAGCGATGGTTACGTCAGCACTGCTGTCCCTGGCGCTAGTGAGGGTTACCTGGGCACCGCTGCCCATCCTACTAGCGCTGGTTACATTGGCACTGCTGCCCTTCCTGCTAGTGCTGATAACATTGGCAGGGCTGCTCATGGTGCTAGTACTGATCACATTGGTGGGGCTGCTCCTCATGCTTGTGATCATTACATTGGTATTGCTGTCCAGCAGGCTAGCGCGGGCAAGCTTAGCATTGCTGCCCATCGTGCTCTCCCCTTCGAACATGCTTTGTCCGGATACCCCCTTTAACATGATGAGAGGGCTTGTAGTCGAATTTCCAGGGAAAGCGTCATGCCGTTGAGTGGGGTAAACCAAGATGGTGCTCTTACTGCATTGTGCCACAGGTTGATCGACTGTGGCGGGGACGTGTACGTCAGATGGAGTCTGCCTGTCCTCATACCCGGGGATGAGAATGTCAGGTGAAGCCTGCTTATCGTTGAGCCTTGCACGGAAGTAGGGATAGAATGTGATGCCAGGAGGAGCGTCCAAGGAGGAAGCCCTCTGGTCAGCAGGAGGAGGGTCCAAGGAGACAGTCTTGTGGTGACTCGTCCCCCTGTTTGAGCGGCCGGAAAGGGGAGGCAGGTGGGTGCCCACTTTGCATGCAGCTGCTCTGCTCACTTGTGTGAGGCTGGGGGGAATGGGGAGCATGGCTTCTCCAGCCAGATCTGTGGGTGTGGTGTGGTTGGTGGTGAGTGGTTGGTGGTGGTGTGGTCTGGTGGTGGTGAGGATGTGGTGCGGTGGGTCGGGGTGGAATGGGAAGCATGGCTTCTCCTGCCAGATCTGTGGGAGTGGTGTGGTGGGTGGTGAGTGGTTGGTGGTGATGTGGTCTAGTAGCAAGAGTTGAAATAGTAGAGTGGTTGGTGGTTGGTGGTGGTTGGTGGTCTAGTAGCAAGAGTTGAAATGGTAGAGTGGTTGGTGGTTGGTGGTGGTTGGTGGTCTAATAGCAAGATTTGAAATAGTAGAGTGGTTGATGGTTGGTGGTGGTTGGTGGTCTAGTAGCATGAGTTGAAATGGCAACAACAACAACATGCAATGACGGAATGGTAACAACGACATGTAATGACGGAATGGTAAAATTGGCATGCAACGAAGGAATGGGAAAAGTGGCGATGCGTCATTGAAAGGAAAAAACAGTGGCAGAATGCAAGTTATAGGATAGGTGCATGGATAGGTGCAGGGTCAACGGGATAGGTGTATGGATAGGTGCTACTGTACCAACCAGACCTGAGATCGATATTCTACCCTATCTAGCTTTGTGATGATATCAGGGGAGCACATAAAAGTGCAGTAGCCTGCAGGGAACTGCAAAGCGCGCACAGCAGCGCGATTTTGCGCACGCTTTTTGAGCCCCATTGCGTGTTTCGCGCAGTTTTTGAACCCCCAGTGGGCGCAGCGTGCATTTTTTGCGCTTTTTGTACTACAAAGCGCTGACCAATTTGACGTTTGTGCGCTTTAAGCGCTGCCCAATTCGACAAAATATAGTACCCTGGATGCCTGTTCCATATAGCTTTGTAATGATATCATGGCTTTTCTTTTCAGCTGCGAGCAGCAGCTTCTATGCAGCTCCCTGAGCTAGCTACTGGGGTAAGGTCCTTGATTTCAACAGAACTGTAAAAACAAAACTATAAATGATATGGTATGTAAAGTATACTGGCATGAGTATAGTTGTAACATAATTGTAGTTAAATGAGAATCGCACAATTAATTTATCACTGTAGCAAGAACTGAGAGCCTCCGCCGTAAAAATGATTGTTTGGTGTTCAGTTCATCAGTGCTTTCTCTGTTTAGCCCTTCCTGCTGCCATGGCTGAGCAAGTCCCTTTTAGCCTATTTGGAAATCCCTGGACTAGAAAATGCAATTTGTTTTGTACTTTGGTCAGTATCATATGATTTGCCGATCCTTACACATTCCTGTACTTAAGGGTGTGCTATGTAGCTGAGATGAAGGTTGCAAGAACGAACCCATCAATGCTGCTTCAAGGAACTGCTATTTTTTCTTACGTACATACATGCACATATCCATACCTGTATCGAAGGGTGTGCTCTGTTGTTGAGATGACGGTTGCAAGCATAAAGAGGGAGTTGTCATGGCAGCAGCCAAAATGGTATCTATCCATCCATCCATCCATCTATCCTTCATCCATACATACAATTAGATGAATGAACAACAGGCAGACAGGAAAAGGGAACAGAAACAGACAGGATGCAAATGCAATTGTAAATTCATAGGCCTATGCAAACATGCAACCCAAGAGGTGCTTGAGTGAGACTAGACTAGCAACATCCATCCAAAAACACATACATACACACATACCTGTACTGAAGGCTGTGCTCTGTTGCTGAGATGAAGGTCAGGGTACTTCAAATGGCCAAATTGGCCAGCGCTTTAGCTCATTTGAAAACAAAAAAACTGCGCTTTGTAGTGCAAAAAGCGCAAAAAATGCTTGCAGCACCCACAAGGGGTTGCAAAAAACTGTGCTTAAAGCGCAGAGGGGGTCAAAAAGTCAGCGCTCAAAAGCGCAAAAGCGCGCGCTTTGAATGACCCTGATGAAGGTTGCTGAGTTGAAGGCTGTGATCTGTTGCTGAGTTGAAGGTTGCATGTGCACCCACACACACATGTACCCACACACACCATGTAAATGATGATCCATCCATCCATCCATCCATCCATCCACCCATCAATCCATCCATCCATCCATCCATCCATCCATCCATCCATCCATCCATCCATCCATCCATCCATCCATCCATCCATCCATCCATCCATCCATCCATTCATCCACCCATCCATCCATCCATCCATCCATCCATCCATACCTGTGCTGAAGGCTGTGCTCTGTTGCTGAGATGACGGTTGCAAGCACAAAGGGGGAGCTGTCATTGCAGCGGCCAGAACGGCATTTGTGGCAGCCATATTGTCGATTGGTGAATTCACTGTTTTCTCAGCCACGTCCCACACTGCCTTGGAGCACATCACAGCACCTGCCCTCGCCTTTGACCCAATTCTAGCAGCCCTGGGAAGTATTCAAGTGATAGGGTAAGTGATAAGTTATAGGATAAGTGAAAAATTGTAAGTGATAAGCTATAGGACAGGTGAAAGGATAAGTGAGACGTGATGAGTGATAGGATAAGTGAGACGTGATGAGTGATAGGATAAGTGAGACTTGATGAGTGATAGGATAAGTGAGACGTGATGAGTAATAGGATAAGTGAGACGTGATGAGTGATAGGATAAAGTAATAAGTTATATGATAAGTAATAAGTGATAAGCTATAGGACAAGTGATAGGATAAGTGATAAGTGACAAGTGATAGGATAAGTAATAAGTGATAAGTTAAAGGATACGTGATAAGTAATAAGTGATAAGTTACAGCATAAGTGATCAGTAATAAGTGATAAGTTAAAGGATACGTGATCAGTAATAAGTGATAAGTTACAGCATAAGTGATCAGTAATAAGTGATAAGTTAAAGGATACGTGATAAGTAATAAGTGATAAGTTACAGCATAAGTGATCAGTAATAAGTGATAAGTTATAGCATAAGTGATAAGCTATAAGCGATAGGATACGTGATTCGTGGCAAGGGATAAGTGACAAGTGATAGTATGGCAGTTTGTGTTACCTCTAGGTCTCCACCACTCCCCGAACTCCACGGAGCAATAAGCGCGGAGCTCGGGCGTTTGAGGGGGCATTTAGGACTAGTTTAGCCGCCCACCCACACCCATACCCACACCCACACCCACACACCCACTAGTCTACCCACCCACCCAAACACCCACCTATTCATCACCCTCCCCCTGTGCTCCATGCGACCTGAGACAGGGCTGATAAACAAATACCACCCACCCACCCACCAGCCTGTTCATCACCCTTCCCCTATGCTCCATGCGACCTAGACAGGGCTGATAAACAAATACCACCCACCCACCCACCCACCAGCCTGTTCATCACCCTTCCCCTGTGTTCCATGTGGCCTAGACAAGGCTGACAAACAGCTGCCATCCACCTCTACCACCCACCTGTTCATCATCCATCCCCTGTGCTCCATGCGACCTGAGACAGGGCCGATAAACGACTTGAGAGGACCATGATCCATGCCGCACTTGATGCGGAGACCCCTAAACAGGAGCTGGGAGGACCTTGGCATTTCTGACTACTTAAACCAGACCCACCGGTTCATCGCCCTTCCCCTGTGCTCCATGCGGCCCATGTAAGACAGGGCTGATAAACGACTTGAGAGGTCCATGATTCAAGCCGCACCATTTTGTTCATCTTCCGAGCAACGCGTCGCAACTTGAGTGTCTCGGTGCCACCACAGTGTGATGCGCTGCCCCCCGAACCCCACAAAGCACAAAACGCGGAGCCCGTGGCGATTGAGGGGGCATTTCTGACTAGTTTAGCAGGACCCCCCCCCCCCCCTCCCAAAAAAAACCCACCCACCCACCCACCTGTTCATCACCCTCCCCCTGTGTTCCATGCGACCTGAGACAGGGCTGATAAACGACTTGAGAGGTCCATGATCCATGCCACACTTGATAGGAGACCCCTAAACAGGAGCTGGGTGCACCCTGGCATTTCCGACTAGTTAAGCCAGACCCACCCACCCACCTGTTCATCACCCTTCCCCTGTGTTCCATGCGACCTGAGACAGGGCTGATAAACGACTTGAGAGGTCCATGATCCATGCCGCACTTGATACGGAGACCCCTAAACAGGAGCTGGGTGCACCCTGGCAAATCCTTGACAGAGGTGAGGTCATTGACTGCCATGGACTGGTCCACCACTTGAATTGATATCTCCTCGCAAACCTGAATATGCATGTATGTGTGCATCTATGTTACAGTGCAGGGGTAGGCCAGATAGGCTACAGGGACCAACTCCTGACTCCCAGCCTGAGCAAACCTGAGTATGTATGTATGTGTGCATCTATGTTACAGTCCAGGGGTAGGCCAGATAGGCTACAGGGACCAACTCCTGACTCCCAGCCTGAGCAAACCTGAGTATGTATGTATGTGTGCATCTATGTTACAGTCCAGGGGTAGGCCAGATAGGCTGCAGGGACCAACTCCTGACTCCCAGCCTGAGCAAACCTGAGTTTGTATGTATTTATGCATCTATGTTACAGTCCAGGGGTAGGACAGATAGGCTGCAGGGACCAACTCCTGACTCCCAGCCTGAGCAAACCTGAGTATGTATGTATGTATGTATGCATCTATGTTACAGTACAGGGGTAGGCCAAATAAGCCTCAATGGGTCCTCATGATGAAAGTAGATTGATCAAATACAATACAAAGGCAGTACAGATACAGGGTCAACAACACACTGAAGACTCCAGGCTCCAGACTTGTGTGGGTCGCACAGAAGAATCATCTATACCACATACACATACATTTAGATGTCAGGTTGCAAGCAAGATAAGGCAGCGCGACAAGCAGAACGACAGGTATGCCCCCACGGAGCACGTATCAGTACGGCCTGGTTGTGTTGTATGCAGACGTAGGATACCGGTTCATCCCCCCCCCCCCCCCCCCACCACCACCACCACCACCACCACGCACACACCCACACATAAAGTTCCTGACCCCCCACCACCCCCACACACATATGGACAAACACAAACTTACACTCCATCAATTGACTCACCTCGTTATCCAGGAGTTCAGGCTCCCAGGGTGCAACGAGGCAGGCGTGGATTGTCTCCCCCCCCCCACCCCACCCCACCCCTCTCTCTCACACACACACCACACACACACAAACACACACACAAACACACACACATACCATCACTGCACTCACCTCGTTATCCAGGAGTTCAGGCTTCCAGGGTGCAGCCAGACAGGTGTGGATTGTGGCGCGGCCCCCCCCCCCCCCCCCCCCCCCCGCTCTCACACACACACACACACACACACACACACAAACACAAACACAGCATCACTGTACTCACCTCGTTATCCAGGAGTTCAGGCTCCCAGGGTGCAGCCAGGCAGGCATGGATTGTGGCGAGGGCCCACCTCACAGCACCAGCTGCGTGGGTGAAGGAGGTGAGGCATAGACCATCCGTCATCTCCAGTAAGTAGCCGTCGTACTTCTTCAGCTCGGCCTGCAAGATGGGACAAGGGTGCACGTTGTGGAGAGGTGGGGGTGGTGGTGGTGGTGGTGGTGGGGGTCGCTTTGTGGTGTGTGTGCCATGTTGTGTGCATGTGTTAATTTGTGTTGTGTGTGTGCCTTGTTGAGTGCATATGTTAATTTGTGGTGTGTGTGTGTCTTCTCATAAGTGTCGAATGTCTTCAGCTCAGCCTGCAAGATGGGACAAGGCCACAAGGGTGCGCGTTGTGGGGTGGTGGTGGTGGTGGTGGTGGTGATGTGCGCGCGTGGGTGGGTGAGGGACGTGAGGCACAGACTGTCGGTCATCTCCAGCAAGTAGCCGCCATACGTCTTCAGCTCAGCCTGCAAGATGGGACAAGGTCACAAGGGTGCGCGTTGTGGGGTGGTGGTGGTGGTGGTAGGTGGTGGTGATGTGCGTGCTGGGTGAGGGACGTGAGGCACGGACTGTCGGTCATCTCCAGTAAGTAGCCGCTGTACGTCTTCAGCTCAGCCTGCAAGATGGGACAAGGGTGCACGTTGTGGGGTGGTGGTGATGGTGGTGGTGATGTGTGTAGGGGGGTCGCTTTGGTTTTTTGTGTGTGTGTGGTGTGTGTATCACAAGCACACTTCACACAGTCACACAAACACCCACACTGTACTGAACTGTAAAGAACACCCACCCACACACTTCACAGTCACACAAACACCCAAACTGCACTAGACTGTAAACACACACACATACACACTCCGCACAGTCACACAATCACTCTCTCACACTTCACATAGTCACACAAACACCCACACTGCCCCAGACTGTAAACACACACACACATGTACACTCCGCACAGTCACACAATCACTCTCTCACACTTCACATAGTCACACAAACACCCACACTGCCCCAGACTGTAAACACACACATGCACACTCCGCACAGGCACACAAACACTCTCACACAAATTCCAAACAGTCACACAAACACCCACTCTGCACAAACACCCACACGCAAAACACACACCTGGACGATCCTAAGGAAAAGGGAGAATGCTATCTTTGCCACAGCCTGATTCCAATTCAGCGAAGACTGTAAACAAACACACACATGCACACTCCGCAGAGTCACACGAACACTCACACTGCACACAAGCACATGCAAAGCACACACCTGGACGATCCTGTGGAAAAGGGAGAATGCCATCTTTGCCACAGCCGGATTCCAATACAGGAAAGACTGTAAACACAAACCCACACATGCACACTCCGTACACTCACACAAACACCTACAATGCACAAACACCCACACGCACAACACACACCTGGACGACCCTGTGGAATAGGGAGAATGCTATCTTTGCCACAGCGGGATTCCAGTTCAGCGAAGATTGTAAACACACACATGCACACTCCGTACACTCACACTGCACACAAGTACATGCACAACACACACCTGGACGATCCTGTGGAAAAGGGAGAATGCTGCCTTTGCCGCAGCTGGATTCCAATACAGCAAAGACTCAGCCCCGCATACATTCATGAAGCAGATGGTGCCGTGTTGATAGGGGGCTGTCAAGAAGTCCCCCGAGAGTTGCTCACACGACTTGATGGGGTCCATGAGAGCGCAGCGCTGAGATAGCTGCAGCCCAATAACCTAGTACACGTTTTGGGTTGGGTTGGGTGGGGTGGGGTGGGGTGGGGTGTTGCAGCGCTGACAGAGCTGCAGCCTGATCACCTAGTATACGTTTTGGGTTGGGGTGGGGTCCATGAGAGCGCAGCGCTGAGATAGCTGCAGCCCAATCACCTGGTTGGGTTGGGTTGGGTTGGGTTGGGTTGGGTTGGGTTGGGTTGGGTTGGGTTGGGTTGGGTTGGGTTGGGCTTGGGTTGGGTTGGGTTGGGTTGGGGTTGGGGTGGGTTGGGTTGGGTTGGGTTGGGTTGGGTTGGGTTGGGTTGGGTTGGGTTGGGTTGGGTTGGGTTGGGTTGGGTTGGGTTGGGTTGGGTTGGGGTTGGGTTGGGTTGGGTTAGGTTGGGATGGGTTGGGTTGGGTTAGGATTGATTGGGTTAGGTTGGGTTGGGTTGGGTTGGGTGGGTTGGGTTGGGTTGGGATTGGTTGGGTTGGGTTGGGTTGGTTGGGGGTTGGGTGGGTTGGGTTGGGTGGGTTGGTTGGGGTGGGGGGTTGGGTGGGTTGGGTTGGGTGGGTTGGTTGGGTTGGAGTTGGGTTTTGGCGTTGGGTTGGGTTGTTGGGTTGTTGGGTTGGGTGGTTGTTGGGTTGGGTTGTTGGGTTGGGGGGTTGGGTTGTTGGGTTGGGTGGGGTTGGTTGGGTTGAGGTTGGAGTTGGGTTGGGGTTGGGTTGGGTTGGGTGTGGTTGGTTGGGTTGGGTTGGGTTGTGTTGGGTGGGTTGGGTGGGTATGGTGGGGATTGGGGTATTGGGTGCGGTTGGGTTTGGTTTGGGTTGGGTTGGGTAGGGAGGTTTGCGGTTGGGTTGGGTGGGTTGGGTTGGGTTGGGTTGGGTTGGGTTGGGTGGGTTGGTTGGGTGGGTTTGGGTGGGTTGGCGTTGGGTTGGTTGGGGGTGGGTTGGGTTGGGTGAGGTGGGTTGGTTTTGGGGTGGGTGGGGTTGGTTGGGTTGGGTTGGGTTGGGTTGGGGTGGGTTGGGTTGGGTTGGGTTGGGTTGGGTTGGGTTGGGTTGGGTTGGGTTGGGTTGGGTTGGGTTGGGTTGGGTTGGGGGTTGGGTTGGGTTGGGTTATTGTTGTTGTTGTTGTTGTTGTTGCTGCTGCTGTTGTTGTTGTTGTTGATGGTGGTCCTTATTATTGGTTTGGGTTGTGGTGTTGCAACAGCAACTACTGCGCCTAGGCTCAGACTAGCAGCCGAAAGACCTGGTACACATTTACAATTTGTTGGGGGTTCAGTTCACCAGTGCTTGTTTTGTATACAGCCCTTCCCAATATTGAGGTTGGGCAAGTCTATTTAGCCTATTTGGTTACGTCTTTCCCTGATAGAGTGATAGACTGTAAGAACACACACACACGCACACTTCACAGTCACACAAACATACACATGCACACTTCACACAGTCACACAAACACACACAAGCAAACTTCACAGTCACACAAACACACTCATGCATTTGGTTACGCATTTCTCAGCTAGAATGTAAGAACACTCACACACACATGCACACTTCAAAGTCACACAAACACACACACTTCACCCAGTCGCACATGCACACTTCACAGTCACACAAACACACACACTTCACACAGTCACACAAACACATACAGACACACACACGCACACTTCACACAGTCACACAAACACATACACACACTTCAAACAGTCACACAAACACATACACACTATCAGCTTGGATAACACTCCGGAGAGTGGACTTTGTGTGTGCAGCACGCCAATCTATAAATGCGGGGACGAGAATAAGTTACAAGCACAGGAGACCCATTAAGGGGCACCAGTGGAGGAAAGGGGGCGGTAGCCTGGAACCTGATCAGGGTACAGACTAGACAGTGCGTGTCAGAAGAACCGATGACGCAGTCAACAGGAAGCTGACATAGTACTGTCAGGACCGATAGTTCTAAGGGAGTACACAAGGAGTCACCAAGACATAAAACAAGCGAGAGCACCGCTATTCATGCTGATACTCCACCTATGACGCAGGTGACATACAATACTAGTACTCCACCTATGGCACTGGGGACATAGAACCATAAACTGGTAGGAAACAAAAATTATTAAGGAACGGCGGAAAAACAGGAAACCAGAAGAAAGCCTTGTCTAAAATAAAAGGATGAGAAAGGATGAACCAAAAACCACTGTAGTACTCCGAAAATGTAGCAGCAAAAAACTTGGGTCATACCGAGCTGAGCTGAGACCAAAATGGAAATGTAACCATCCATGGTAAGCGCAAAAATACTATTCATCCAGAATAGTAGGCACCAAACCAGAAAATGACAGGGTGGCCAAACAGAAATCAATCCTAATACCAAAGGAAGGGGAACAACGGTGACTGAAAGAACCGAGAACTTAACCTAAAGAGAAGACTGAAAAAATCGTATATCAAAGTTGGGGAACAACGGTATAGAAAACCCGATCCGGGAATAGGAACCTAACGCCAATCAATGATAACCAAAGAGACGGATTGAAATATCGTGTGAGCGCAGCTCACGAGAGAATCAAAGCCTAAAGGACGCAGACAAGAGGACACTAAAGACTACGATGGAAAAAAAAGTCGATGGAAAAATCCACTACCTTAAAAACTATTCTTAGCATAGAATTCATGACTAGGTTGGGATGAAAAAACCATGATGAACTGGTTTCTTACCCAAAGATGGAAGTAAGAAGATTTATGAAAGTTAATTATCATAAATCCCCAGTTACGGCACTAACTAAAACATTCTAGGAGGTGGGTATCGCACCACAAAGAACTCATGCACTCAAGACAAACCAAGCGCCTAACTAAAGCAAACCAAACTTGCAGCAACTGAAAAAATCCAAAGGATGCGAAGTTAAAATTTTCAAGAAACTTGTAACCAACAAAGGAAACACAGTTCAATGAACAATAGAAGGGTAGATGTACAACCATAGTACATAAAACCTATTGTCCACCTGAAAAATAGTAAACGCATAAAAAAGACTTCAAAGAATTTACTGCAAAGGATGGACTGAAAGGGCGCTTGAAATACACTCGGAAAACAAGAAAGAGGTGAGCGGCGGTACATCTGCAAGTACAACTGCAAGATTACCCAGCCCACCAATTCACAGTAAAATCCGAAGGGAAACAACTACTACACTCCACAAAAAGTTCCAATCACATGAGGGGCTGGTGATCTAAAAACAGTGTGGAGTAAAAAGAAATAGCTAATCTATGATGAGCTCCACCGAACGAACCATCTGCCTATGGAACTAAGAGTCAGAAACCATCAAGACGCTATAACGGTGGTCTGAATTAAGTACCACCTTCCACCAAAACCAAGAAAGACAGCTGAAAGGAAGCTGCCTAAACAAAGCGTCGTAACGCTCCACCAATCTAGACTACCCTATAAGTCAGTCTAGGAGGTGCTGAGGAATAGGCACTCACACATAGGGCCATGTTAACCTACGTATGAGAGCCAGCAGCACCTAAAACAATGAATCCTGGGTTGACTGTAACACCCCAGCCATACGCAGTATCAAGCTAGACCAGTGTTCAAGATAATCACTTACCCATTCGGCAACGGCTACATCATCACATGGGCTTGACCCGAGTAATCCACCAGGGACGACAGGAGGCGTCGGAATTATCGACACCCGCGAGCCATCCGAGGTGGTCGGAGGTTGGCGACTATTAGTCAATGGACCTGATCCAGGTACCACTATGATCGAAGGCTGTCTAAATCCTAAAGCTTCACCGCTAAAACGTGGCACAGAGGAGGGCCTGGCGACCCCCTGAGATTCGGCTAAGATTATAGTTGGATATCCAACTCCCACCCGCCCTAAAACTTCACACACAATACAGCAAGATCAGGCCCTGGTCTAGAATGCAACAATGATACATCCAGCCAGGCCAGCCAACAACAATTGGGGTTGTTAAAGGGCGTAGGGAATTACCGGTAACACATAACATATCACCGTTTGATGACAGGAGGGATGCAAGCGGGCACGGGGACCCATACTAATGGGATAACCCAGAAAGACAGTTTAGAACTGAACTGGAGATAGAGAGTACATCACTACTCACTACTAACTGGCGCAACATTGGAAACCCAAATATAATAACCCTTACTCACCAGGGAATACCCAACCAGTCTACCAAATAATGTCTTTTTAACTAGCTTGTTGCGTGACTGCCCAATACTAAGATTACATAGCAAGGGCAACCAAACAAACGCAACAACGACACATCAGGTGCAACCCCAAAGAAAAGCTCCGAAGGAGTCTTGTCTCCCTAGATGAACACGCGATTGCAAAGATTAAACACTAGCACCATGCTGAGCAGTGTCATCATCAACAACTCATGCATGCCCCAACTAATCGAGATCAACCATGCCTCTATACCACTTAACTAAAAATTCCTAAGCCCTATCAGAACTCAAACACTTGAACTCAAACTCACGTAGCTAAGGCATACACCTAAGGGGGGAACCAGGGGCACGGGAAGACAAAGGAGTAACCTCTGTCGAACCACGGAACGCACCCAGGGGTCACAAGGAGCCTAAGAGAGAAAAATATCCACCAAGATATCATGCCAAAGATCCTCCACGGCCGCTGGACTAGGGCCAGGACGGCGTCCACTGCGGCCTGTAGCATGGGCGAAGTCCGGCGCTGCGAGACCTGGGATCACAGAAGGTGGGGAAGCGTTAGGTCGAAGTCGAGATTTGAGGTATGGGAAAAAAAAGAGACGAGAATGACAGTGCAGAAAATCGCACCAATGGCAGAAAATCGCAAATCGCAAGGGCAGAATTCGAACATTTATCGCTAGGATGCGAAGAGCAGAGCCGAGGCATGTAAAGGTCCTAATATCCCGCCGTCGATGATCAGTCAATCTCAAGTCCCCCCCTCTATCGCTCGACTCACCCGGTTGGGGGGTAGAGGGAGCAGCACCCGTAGTGGTGCTGACCATACCCCCCTGCTTCCTACCACCTCCAGAATCTCCAGGTCCAGACGCGTAGGTCGTCCTCCTCTGGCGAACCCTACGGCAGTGCCGGCGATCCGCCAGCTTGATCGAAAAAATTCTCCAGAAGGTAGCACAGAGCCACTAGAGCGCAAGCTCATGCCAGTAGCCGACCGTCGGCTGGGCAGAGCAAAGGGGGCAAAGACGACGTAGACATCAGCAGGGAGCTTGGTCGGCTTGGCAACCTCCGGTATGCAGGCAGAGCCTCAAACACCGGAGAAAGGTTAGCGACGTCAAGGACGCGAGCAGACGAAGACGGGGGTATCTCCACCGATGTCCAGGCTAGTCGCCGACTTGAGTCTGCACGTCACAGTCATCTACGACAGACGGGAGGAGGCGACAGACGGCAGGGGAGGAAAAAAAAGAGAAGATGGAGGAATGACCGGGGGGGGTTACTTCCACGATGGCGGAAGGACTCTCATGACCGCTAGCAGAGGCAGCTGGTGCACAAACGTCTAGCCAATCATCAAGAGGAGCCGTTCCTCCGTGGGAAGGATTGGTCGCAGCCATCGCTGAGAATGATACTGCGCATCCCGCGCGTCCAGGAAAGACCATCCATGTCATGGAGTTTCTCAAAATGCCGGGAGGTCCTCGCGGAAGTTGCATTGCATCGCAAAGCAGTGGTAGTAAATGAAGGGCCGTATAACCTATCAGCTTGGATAACACTCCGGAGAGTGGACTTTGTGTGTGCAGCACGCCAATCTATAAATGCGGAGACGAGAATAAGTTACAAGCACAGGAGACCCATTAAGGGGCACCAGTGGAGGAAAGGGGGCGGTAGCCTGGAACCTGATCAGGGTACA